>JAHPZR010024511.1:0-19604 GCA_019787425.1 Platygyra sinensis | reverse complement strand
TACTGATGCTAATTAATGAGTCGCTGTAAAGAAATAAGTCAGCAAAGGTTTTCTTCTCCATCGACAACACAGAACTTCCTGTCAAATGATTTTGCTCTCTTTTGTTGTTTTATAGAAAGAAGAAATCGAAGGCGGAGACAGTTTGGTATGAATAAACTGTGTCCCAATGGCATGGATCTCAATGCAGGATACGAGCGTTGCGGTTTAAAACCTGACTTGAAGTGTAGGGCAATCAGCAAAACCTGCTACAAGTATGTAATTTGCCCGGTTGGTGGTGTTGGTGAACCGCTACCACCCTATGTGCAAAAGAGAAGCCTGCCCAGTCCTTGTTTCCAACAGCATATTTTTTCAGCGATCACGTGCTGTGAGTATATTTGCAACTAAATAGTTCAGCTGCAAAAGCCACTCACCGGTGAATAAATCTAACGGAGCAACCTCCATTAATCCTACCACAGATGATCCTTTATCACTTAAATTTTTAGCATCTAAATAATGTCTCATTGATTCCCAGCAGAATTTTTTTTACGGGGTTCAGAATTAGTTGTGTCAAATTTGAAGGCAGGTTTGACTATATAGCGCATAAACTATAGCAACATTTACAGGCGCAGTGATGTAAGATGTTGATAAATAAATTAGCCACTTTGGTTTGCAACGGCTTTTTCCGACATAAGGCGCTACTATCAACTGAAAGGACACTGTCACCATTTTTAGCATTATTTTGGAAATCTCAAAAACGTATATCGATCATTGGAAGCTGAACAATAATGGTCTTATTTTGTAGACCAGTACTCGACAAATGATTAGAACTCATTAGGAAGTGAGGATGGCCTATGATGGCGAGGATAAAAACAGATTGTGATAGGGATCGATTTTTTGAAAAGCGTCAGGATGTTTGGCTCGAAAATCGGTGACATTTTGCAAAAATGCTGCTGCAGTTTGTCAAGAAAATCAATTTTATCATTTAATTAGAGCTAATTACAACATAAATTTAGAGACCATTTTGTGAATTTATAACTTTGTTAATGCTTATACACAAGAGAAGACTAGTTTTAATTAAGTGGCTTTTAACAAAGAGTTGTGTAACATTTTGTTCTAATAAAGAATGGCTTAAAAAAGACGAGGACTTTTGTTTGATTCTGAGGCACTTGTAACTCTTGCTTTTAAGGTGGTTCGATACAGTTTTTTTCTGGACCATGACTAGCATTTTTAATTGGCGTTTTATCAACCTTCCCTTGATCTGATTGATGAGAAAAATTACACAAGTTTGGTGGAATGTTACTTTCAAGGTAAACGATATTTCCATGGAAACGATATACCAAAAAATTGGAAATCGGTAAAGCATGAATTTTGTACCAACTAGATCTGCTATAACAAAGATGATGCCAATTTCTAATTAATCAACTTCCTCATGTTGAGGTATGATCGGAATTATTTCAATAAACGGGCACAATAACAATAGCCTGGTATGGCTGTGTTTGGGGTCATCCCCAACCTTAGTAAATAAAACAGGAACAATAACAAACAACTTTGTGTGGCTGAAAATGGGGAAGTGGGAGACAAAGTACTCCAGAGAAACTTTTAAAGTCAATAGCCCCATGTACTCCTGGATTTTTGAGAAAAAACCTACCCCCAGGGTGGTGCACACAAAGGTATGGAGGAGACAAGCTTCCTCCCAGGGCCGATGGTGACCATTCCTGGGTAGAGAGGAGGAAGTAATTTGTCCTCCTCTCCGATTGGAGGGAGTTGGGCCTCCACTAACCTAGATAAGAGGTGCACAGGCCGATATGGAGTGGAGGGAGTTGGGCCTCCACTCTGGGTCGGCTGTGACCAATAATTATTGCGGGCCTCCCTAGGGCCCCCTGAAAACTAGATGTATATCCCAGGAGTACAAAATGCCGAGTCTATGGGGGCAAAAGTGTGACGATAGGAGCACTTTATCCCCACAAAATGCAAAGCATTCCCCCATTGACGAGCCACGGTGGAATAGGAAAAAACTTGAATATGTGTTATAAGTGGTCGATGAGGGTCTGGGAACCTGTGCTAGAACCGAGGGTGGGGTTTTGATGTACCTTTCGAAACAGTCCGAGGACCATCGCCCTAAAACCTTAATGAGCCAAGGGGGTAAATTGGCTGAAGCAGCTGTGATAGCCGCACCTATGCGAAAACTGTGGCCTGCAAATTCACTTGAATCAAGCCCTCCCTTAGAAAGTAAATCTCTGGTCTCACTTGTGAATTTGCCCCGAGTGAGGAAGGAACCCGATTGAAAGGTAAATAGGGGCCCAGAGTTAGGAAAGGGGGTACGAGACTCTATATATGCTAACATGGCAGAAATAGGGCACAACTTAGAGTTTGCCCTCCCAATAACAACAGTTTGCCCTTTCCTAAAGGGATCGGTTTTAGAGACCTTTAGTCGAACCAGCATATATATGGGGGAAGATTTAGGCATAAATACTAAGTCTGATAGTGTAAGGTGGCATTCAGGATTAAAGTTGGAATCGCAAGTAAGTTCCCCAATGCGAAGAAAACCAAAAAAGGCAAGGGTCATAGCTGCCCAAACCATTATGGAGTTTTTGTTGGTCGTGAATTTAACATTTAGGAGGTGATAAAATAAGTTTAAAATGTGCAGATCTTGTCGTTTGCTCGTGAAGAAACAGACTGCACGTAGCACATGAAATGCGAGCTTAGAGGCCTGACAGAGTTCAATGTGATTGGTTAATTAAAGAATGAAAAGCTCATAGGGGTTTGGGTCACGCAAGAATACATGTGAAAATCACTGGACAGAGTACAAAGCTCAAACAAGAGTTGTTGATTAACTAAAATTTATTTCCGGTGATCAATAAATTGTGATAATTACAATGTATGGCTAGAAAAATATGCAAGAATGAAAACATTCCGTATGTTTGATTTCGAATAAATCACGAAAACATTTCAAACCATCCTTTTTGTTGAATGAAATTTATAGGACTGAAAGGAAATGTCGATTACTTTGAAAATCACATTCAACCCGAAACTTCAATCCTTTTCCAATATTGGTAAAACGCCAATTGAAAATGCTAGCTATGGTATGGGAAAAACTAGATCGAACCACCTTAAAGGGACACAGTCAGCTGGTGCACATGCGCATTACATACCATTCTATAACTAATTTGCATATAACAGAGACGCGATAAATACTGTTTTTAACCTGATATGATAAAAATAATATAGGATGAGCAAAAGGACGCTCAAAAACAGGTTTTTAAGTAAACGATTAAAAATCAAGCAAAGCACTGCAGAAAATGAAGCAGATTTCTAGATGAACTTTGATTTCAGGTTGAGGTAAACTTTTTTCAAAGTGAGAAAAACTAGTGTCCAGGTCAGTGCAGTCACAAAGCTGACTGTGTCCCTTTAAAAGTAAATTCAGTCGTCACTGTTCTCTTTAATCTCGTTCCCGGATCTCGAACGAGATTATGTTCTCTTCGTTGTCGGGCAAACTGCAGTTCAGTAGAAAATTCACCAATTTCTTAAACAACTACGCGCGAAACGACAACGGGAATTAAAATATGTCGTGAGAATCGCTCTCGTTCAGCCTGAAGCTGTCGTGTGTCTTTGACATGTTTTCAGTAGCTGTCATGTTGACCAACTCAAGTTTTCTTGACTCGTTCAGTTCTCCCACTTATTTCCCGTTCGCTGAGGATTGATCCATCTTTTCTAGATTTTTATATCGGCAAGTGCATCGTTTCCCCGTATGATATCTTTTGGCTCCTGGCTTCTCCATGAATCGCCGACGAGAACGAAAAGAAACTAAAGAGCACAAAGTCCAAAACATTGCAAACAATAGTTAATGGCACTTGGCGCTCAAATGGCTTCCTTACGTCACTCTTAAGTCATTACTGCACGCCGAGTCTTGATAAGGTGTGATAATTCAACAACAAAGGGATTAATGAATGGATTATTACACTGTCTCTTGAGTTCGTCACCAAATTTAATTAGCCTGACTTAGAATAAAGCCCTTACACTGCAGCTTAAACCGTCTTTGAGATACATTAGTGGTGCGATTTATTTACTGAAGTGAATTTTAAAAGAATGTAAAATATCCCGACTTGCGACAGGAAATGGATCTCTCAGTTTCATATCAGATGCTTTAACACAAACACACTTAGTCTTCTCTGTATACAAAATGGTTTAGTCAACAACTTCTCAGTTCAATGCCTTCACGTTCCAAGTTTAATATCACCAAGTCGCATAGCGGATTAAAATACCATTTAGGGTTGAAATGAGTGGGCTGTTCTAAGTTTCGAGGTATCTCTCGTTAAAAGGATCAAGCTTTAAGTTCCTATTCACAATCAACTCTTACAGTCATTCGTTCATTCCTCAAACTGAGAGAAGTGCTCTCGAGCTGCAGAGTATTGTCCACAGAATTGTGAATAGCTGTTGTTTGAATCACCATGGGTCTCGGCTGTATGCTTTACAAGGGATGTATTTTGGTCTATTTTTCCGGAGCACAACAGCTTTCATTTTTCGATTTCATCGAAAGGCCGGAAACACACTCTAGGAAATTTGTCTGGCAAACTGAGTGCCACGTCCTGGTTTTATTTTCTTAACCTAGCGTCTTTGATTTGTTTTGTTTTGCAAGAAAGCACGGTTAACGAATAAGAAAAGTCGTTCGGAACACTGAGACAGTTTCGCTAATTGCCCCTAATTCTTTTACTAATATTGCGAAGTGATAAAACAAAAGGAAGTAAATGGGTGTTACAAAGTATGCGACTAACCAAAATTGAACGAAGAACTTTTAACAGATAAACAGTAACCTCTTGAATAAGTTAAACTCTTAACAGTCGAAAAGGAAGCAATAAACATTCCCCCAAAAAAGCTTTTTAGAGGCTTTTATTTAATTATGCTCAATTCACTTAGGCATTGAATGGCTTCATACTGTACGTGACTCTACAATTCCACTTCAATATTTTACACATTTGTTGACTCTGGTCGCTATTTACAATGTTGCTCAATCTGCGACTGGCAGTGAGTCGTTTTCAAAACTGGGATCACTTACAATACCTAAAGAGATATGGGGCCATTAACTTATAAGATTGTAAAGCGTTGACTGAAAATCTTCGCTTTGAGAAACAATAAATATTTCAACCATTAGCTTTTTAGCTTATATTGTACACTACAATTGCATACCTATTTTACATGTATTTGTTAAGACGAATTTTCGCAATATTTTGCATACAACTGCTGTGGAAAACTGCTACATCCAGATTGCGGCTGGTTCTTAACCGTTCTCCTTTTGATAACTTAACGTTTTCAAAGGACAAAAATTTAACTGTTAGCTCAAAGAAAAGGAAGTAAGTTCGAGGTTCTTCGCGCTTTTTGCTTGAATTAAAGTAAACACATCTCGGTCTTTGTTGTTATTTTGCTCTCCTTCAGCTTGCCTTTGACTGAAAAGCGGTCTTCGCAGCACATGTATTCAAAGTCTTCTGAGAACAGATAAACCGGCATATCGTTTCAAACAGAACAAACGAAATGGGTTTAAGCAAAGTTTCTCTCGGTTATAACCAACAATTTGAGAAATTCATTCTGCCTATTTTAGGCGTAATTTATTTCGTAGGAGCCAAGCTTTTTCGTCTTTCCTCGGGTGAATACTTCACCAGCATCTCGATTAAGTCAAAATCGTCAGTTAAATCGACGGGGAATTCACCATTGGCATTGCTTATGTCTGGATTCGCTCCGCTTCGGAGAAGAAACTTCGTCACAGCAATGTTACCAGCTCGCACGCTGTGATGAAGCGAGGTGCTCCCTTCTTCATCCTTCATGTTCACATCGGCTCCAAGGTTGACCAACATCCGAATGCATTTCAAGTTTCCGTCCTTAACAAGTTGATGAAATGCTGGGTTGCTTTTACCGCCTTCTGTGTTTACTAATAGTTCTGGATCCACGCTGGGGCGTTTTAAAAACTGGCACATCTCGGACGGGTCGCCATCTTTGACCATGTCGTGAAAGACTAGGTCATGCGGGAATTTCACTCTGCGATCCATGACTTCTGTGACGGCTGCGTGGCTTGGCATCAAAAAGGTATCCTATCACTGAATTGCAGCAATGACTTACAGTGTTTCTTCGTCCGAAGTTGTCTTTTGTTTTCTCTTTAGGCTCGCAATGTCGCACTCGCAATCTGTTTGTGTATATCTAAACGATCGCTGGTGAAAAATGCTTTGTATTCGATATCTGAAGAGTTTACTTACGAACGGAAGACAGTAGGACTCTTTTATTATGTTTTTCCAAACACTGTAACACTAACTGAAAGCTAATTGGTTGATTTATGAAGTCTGTTTACCAAAGACTATTATACGTGATTGACAAATTATTTTCTTACGTAATATCAAAGTCGGACCACGATTTAATCAACGGGTGTGACGTCAAAAGTGTCAAAAAAACAAAAAGCAATTTCCAAATCTTTTTGAGAGCGGAACAGCGAAATAGACCCAAAAATAACAGATAATGTTACAGTTGGAAGAAATACACTTCACAAAGCACTTCAAATCTATTTCTACGCCGGCAAATTTACACTCGCTTTCCGGAATCAGCAAAAACTGCTGATCTCAGAATGAATTTAAACATGACATTTTTCTAATTTAATCTTGCGAGAGTTCTATCTGCGTCTTTCATCGTCAATCTTTATTTTAAGACCGGCTAACTAAACAAAATTAAACCAGAGCTGAATTACACGAATAAAACAAATCCGCTTTTTTTACGTCTTAGCGTAATTTGCCATTACGTAAATGGGATTTTTTCCAAGTGCGAAAGAGATTAGTTTATCGGCAAAGTACAGAGCTGATAACTCCAACAATAACACCTTTGCGATCAATATTAAAACACTAATAAAAGGCTTAACCCCGTCAAGTGTCGAGGTCGAGAATAAAAACATTCCTCGCAATAAATTTTGTTACAGCGCAAACGTTCTTAATTTTGTGCTAAGGTTGACACTTGCGGAAGCAAAAAGTATTCAAATAATCTTTGTGACCTCACAAAAGATCGAGTTAAGTAGAATTGCTAGAATGTTTTGCTTCGCTCCATGATACCAGAATACTCCACAGAGAGCCATGTAAACAGTTTTATAACACTTTCACAGAAAACCAAGCAGACGAAGGGATTATCTGTGACAAGCTACGTAGCTACCTTTCAATCTAAGGGGGAAAAATGATTCATAACCATATCGCAAATTGCCAAACATTTCTTTCCGTTCTGAGAATTTTGTAGCACATCCCGGCTTGATCATTTCCCTTACTCTCATCACCTATCACCTCAACAATGTACTAACATTGTAGGAAGAAATTGTGGGTTGATCAACCTTGAGAAGAACTGAATGAACGTTTCAACATCAATGGTGTTTGAACAATCAACATACAACATGCGTTACCATGGAAACTACTAAGCGTGCATACAGCTGAACACGTGCACTGTGTCACTTTAGTTGAGCTGTGTGCATAATTACTTGAACGCGTGTTGACTGACTGTGCACGTACTTAGACAGTACACAACAAGAAACGAAGTGTTTGATTACATGCAGCACGTGCTGATCACGCCTACATATAGGAAGTCAAGAGAAAAGAGAGGACTGAGGACTAGGCGCTTCTATGAATTGCAACTCCCCCTGGAAGAGCCTCTGATCCAGCATTAACAACAACCCCTTTCCAACAACAACTCCCAAGCACTCATTTCACTAAACGAAAAGAGCCACAACAATAAATTGAGAGAGAGCGTGATATTTCTTTCCATTATTATTATACACGTATTCAACATAGAAAGCGTAAAGAAGTTATTTAGTTTTCATATAGAAGTCTTCCAAAAAGTCCCACGACCCGAGAATTTAAATTAAACTACGCTGTTGAATAAATAGTCTACAGTCTATATTGAGAATACGCGACGAAACCGGCCGAAAACCAACCAACAACGACTTTCACAGCTGACAGCTAATAACGAGCTACAGTTGCATAGCTGAACGCTGCAGTAAAAAAAGGTAAAGTCTGCATTCGGGCCAAGTGGCCCATCAGGCCGGAGCTTATCCTGATTTCTGTAGCATGAAGCAACTGGGAGTATTTCTACTCCCCCCTGGTTGGGATGCTAGTCCATCGCAGGGTTATACCCAGCATTAAATTCGCCGGTACCCATTTATACACCTGGGTGGAGAGAGACACCGTGAGAGTAAACTGTCTTGCCCAAGAACACAACAAAATGTCCCCGGCCAGGGCCCAAACCCGGACCGCTCGCTCTGGAGTCAAGCGCTCTAACAATGAGGCCAACGCCCCTCCCTATGAACGTTGCGGCACGTGGTGTAAATTGTCTCCGAAGTGTAGAATCCTGAAAATAAATTTCTAATAAAAAAATATCGCTAGTCAGCGTTGCAAGTATTCTCGTACTTACAGCTTTTGCCGCATTTTAGCGCGCGAAATTTGAACGAGAGCAAAATAATCGTCTATTTTTTTCTTTGCTCTCTCGCCAATTCGGACGCAGCCACAATGCGGAAAAGCTCCAGCTACACATATGCCATTGCTAACGCTAGGGCGCTCTGTCTAATGTATCTAAAAAAATTCTGGTTTTGCGTTGGTTCAGCTGTGAAGAGATGAGAAATAGGTTTAATGTGAACTCGAACTTAGTATTTTCGCTTTTTCATAGGAAAGGCACTAACGTCACCGTCTTGCAAAGGCTTTAAAAAAGAGAGAATTGGAAATGTAAGGATAGAAAGTATCGCCAAAGAGATGGGATAGCAAATATCTTTAAATATATTTTAGGTACAAGAGACTTTCTCGGACTGTGTGTAATTTGTTAAATTGCATACTATCACGAATTTTGAAAGCCAGGTTCAAAAACTAACTTGAGGCTTGATATAACAGTCAGAGGGTATCTACTGATGTAAGTGGCCTATACAATTGATTTGAATAAATTATAAACTCTCGTTTACGACAGAGCTCAAAGGGCGAGCTTGCGTCGGGTGTCCAGAGAGAATTGTGGAGCGTACGTCATTTGGTTGTCAAAGCAGATATCTGGAAAATGGCTTTCGGAAGGGTATCTGCCATTGTGCTGCATGGTGGAACTACCGCGCGTGTTACATGAAGCCAAACATGGACATCAATGAGTTTGCGTACGTCATAGGTTTTACGTCGGGGTGAGGCTGAGAACAGAACAAAAGAATGAAATTTTTTTGTAAGTTATGCGCATTTTCCTTAACGGTAACAAACGACTTTTACTTTTCGGGGGTTTTGAACGGGATGAAAATACACAATGTGTTCTTTGACTTCCGTCTAAAGTAAGTCTGCATACGAGCGAGCTGGTCCGTCAGGCAGGAGCTTATCCTGTTTTCATTAGCATGAAGCGACTGGGAGTATTTCTACTCCTCCCTGAATGGATGCTAGTCCATTGCAGGGTTATACCCAGCATTAAATTCGACGGTACCCATTTATACACCTGGGTGGAGAGAGCCACTGTGAGATCAAAGTGTCTTGACTAAAACACAACACAATGTCCCCGACCAGGGTTCGAACCCAGACCGCGCGATCAAGAGAATAGCACAATAAACATGAAAAAACGCCTTTTTGAGATCTGGTAAAACAAACTCACCACAGCGTCATAGGTTGTGTAATTGGGTTTCATGTCCATTCCCATGGTGATAAACGCTCCTTTGTTTTCCATCTGGTCACTACAAGATGACATGAAAATTAAAAGTTTACTAAGGAAGGATAAAAACAAACCAAAAGAGGGTACAAAAGAGGTTAAAATTGGGCAGCGTTAAGATGGATCACGGATGTCGTATTTGTAAATTTAGTGGGTCCCGAGGGGGGCGGGAGAGCTGTAGCAGGCAATACAAAAGGCAATTTCTGAGTTCCTTTGTGCCTTTGTTTCAAAGTGAGTCTAAGTGCGAAACCATTCTTATCAAAATGACTTTGATTTGCATGAAAATGAAACTGCAAGCAGAACTCATTTTTATACGAAAGGTTTCGCACTTAAACTCGTTTTGAAACAGAGGCACAAGAGAACTCGGAAATGGCCTTATCACTAACCAGTAATTCGGAGCAGAGAATACCGTAATGCATTTCCCATCATGTGCTACTTCATAACCCTCTGGTTTGACTTCATGACTTCTGATAATGTATTCTGCAATATGTCAAATAAGATGATGAACGGATCAACAACTGAAAAAAAGAAAAATAGTCAAGCCATGAAGGGAGGCAGCGTGGATGAGGCTCCGACGCTGGACGAGAAATCCGGAGGTCGCAGGTTCAAGTCCCACTCTGACCACTTAGCTGGAGTTGTTTCTCGCTAGACCCCAGTTCAACCCCTCGGTCATACTTTGTAAATAGTCAACTGGTCTGCGCTCCGCCAGCTGGGATTTTTTAAGTCTTGAAGGTTTATTTCATACATTTGTTTCTTATAGTTTAATTGGGATGCCTGTGAACCAGCATAGTGTAGTGGGATGCCTGTGAACCAGCTTAGTGTAGCTAAGTGCACTGATCACAATAAAAAACAATTCGAAATTTTAGACCAGCCACGAACATTTCACAGGTATTTGACAATTGTTTACCTTTTGCATAAATTGTTTTTTTGAACATCGAATTGAAAGACTAAAGAAATTCATTCTCACTGAAGTTCATTTCTACATGATTTCACTTCAGCATTCAGCTATAAATTTCTTGCAATTACAATTTTCAGTTCCATCCAGAATCCTCATGTCCTCTCCCCAACGCCGTTTTTTGGGATAATCGTTGCGTGACATTCCAAAAAACCGTCACGAAGGAGACTAAAAAATCGTTGCTCAATAATAATGCTCACCAATAGCGACCAAAAGCGATTAAACCGTAAAGTCTTACCAATAGTGATCAGAAGCGTTGCGTGACGACCCGCAAAAAGTAACGCAAAAACGCGCGGCAACTAACTTATCGCAAAGTTTGCATGAAGGCCCAACGCCGAGACGTGCTTTGGCCTACTTTCAGTGACTAAAATTGGTCTTTCTTCAAGAACTAGAAAACACGTTTTTTTTTCTATTAAGCTAAAGAAAAACGAGTGGAAGTTTGGGAGAACGAGAAATGCTGTGGGAACACGAGCATTTCATTGTCAAAAAGTAACTGGTGTTGTATCACTCTGCTACACTACTGGCTTGAAAAACTCGCGCCAATTTTTCACCCAATCAGAAGTAAAACCGAAATCAATCGCGCCTCGTTCACACGCATTTTCCCGCGCTTCGCGTCAGATACATGAATTTTCTTGGAGTTTTGATTGGTTCACTGTATCGTCTGTGTCCTTTGTGAGTGGTTAGAGTAATTACTTTGGTTTTGGTTTTACGACACTAAATAGAAAACCATCCTGAACACATGATTTTAGGGAGCTCAGTCACGGTGTTTTGAGTTATTTTGACCATCGAGAAAATTTCCTTTAAATTGAAGGAAACCTGAAAATAAAGGTTTGCTACGATAGAAAAACATCACAGAGATAATAATAAACCATAAAGGAACAAGGATGGTTAAGGATGGAGAAGATTGACACGGATTGCAAACAACGACATTGAAAAGTTTAGCTAAACTTTTCACACCGTTTAACCGTGACGTACCTCCTTTAAACTAATAAGCGCGTATTTTCTCTGTGTTATTTCTAATGCCCAACAAAACTCACCCAGATTGTTATTTTCACAAAATTCTTTTGTGACATCTGGTCCAAACTGCACACCTACTCCACGCTTACTTGCCGAACGACCAGGCTGTAAGGAATGATACGGTTACTTATCACTCAGTCAACAAGTAAAATAAGGGAAAAAATCTGATAAAAATGATAGGTCCATCGTCTTACACGCGAGCAAACTGACAAGTATAACAATGAAACGAAAAAACCTGTCTTCTCCGCAATGGCGTTTTTTTGGGATAATCGTTGCGTGACATCCCAAAAAACGGCTGCGAAGGAGACTACGAAAAAACAGGATATCATAATTCCCGACACGATATCGCCTAGCTGAGGAACAAGGCAAAAATCAGCCTTACTTGAGGTTGTGGATCCGACCATAACAATTCACACATCAGACCTGAAAGAAGAACGGCATGCATTAAATTTAGCTCTACCAAGGATTCTGTTAAACATCCGTAGCTAAACTCATACTGTGTCAATAGGCGAATTGTTTGAAGCGACTGGGTGTTAGTTTACACTCGGTATAAGCCACAAGTTTTTTTTTTAATTCAAACTTATTAACGAGCAATAATTTGGTTTTCACGTAGTTCTCCCCGTCAATCAAAAGATAGTGCCAAATGAATGCCGTACCAGAAGCAATGCCGATATTTAGTGGTGATCCATACCCCATTTGAGGTGGCCATGGGGGCTGGGTGATATTGAAAAAAAATACATTCTACCAGACTGTACATGTCCCAATACCATCAAGCACACGAACATTGTCGAAAAAAATTTACGCTCGTTCAGCGCGCCGAAAAATATCATGTTACACGATGAAAAAATTACACACATCTCAAGAGGAAAAATTCCTAGTGTTTGATAGGGTGAAAAAAAATGCCTGTACCAAATCATACACAGGCCCCTCAAAAGTTCAATGGTCTGTTCCTTAATACTTCCAACATAGTTTCTGCTGAATTGCTTCAAAGATGTGTCCAAACAAAACTCCAACCCTTACATAGATCGTAGAGGTTTGCAGTGATAACGCTTATGATTGGAATTCTTCATAAAATATTCCATCTGCAATGATACAAAGTAAGGAAATTCAAAGATACCGGTAAACACTCGCTGGTACTGACCTTCTTCTCCAGGTTGTCTGTTTCTGTCGATTGTTCTAAGTTCATCCAATTTCACGTCATCTCTTTTAAACAATCCACCGTGCATTACCTGAAATTTGTGGAGGTTAAAGCTTAGCTATTTATTGTATAGTAGTGTTTTCTTTGTTATTTAGTCCATCTACAGACAATCCTTGTATTTGTAAAATGTCTTCACATCTCCCCGCCTCGATTAGTTTATAAGCTATTTGCGGGGGGAAACTAATGTAATTTCTTGTATTTCTAATTTTAATAAAATTTTGTTGTTGGTGGTGTTTGTTGTTAGCATAGTTAGCACAGACTGGACTAGAATACGAATCTGAATAGCATCTTTCATACTCTGGCAAAGACGCAATAACAAAGTAACTGCATATTAAACAAGGGTGAGTACTTTACGGGAAAATCTCAAACCGATAACTCGCCGTATTGACCGAGCGATATCGAGGTTTTTAAGGCGAGGCCAAGGTTTGAGATTTTACAGTAAAGACCGAACATTCGAGGTTACATTTTGTGGTGTTTTGCTTAGCTTTTGCTGCCCCGTAACCGGAGGGGGGTGGGGGGGTCTCCCGAGAATTTTGAATAGGGGTGTGCCGCGAAGGTTCTTGAACCCTAACCCTATTTAAGGACTAAGAAAGCGAAAACTGATACCCTTTTTAAGGCTCAAACATTCGTTAAGGTGGGCATTTTCACACTCCAGTATTAGATAATACAACTTAGCTACCCTGTCTAAGGACCACACCAGGAACACAGCAACAAAAGGGTTAAAAAGATACCCTTTTAGGGACCGAGAACCTCAAAAACCATACCCTATTCCGCGGCACGTACCGATATAGCCCATATATGGGAATACACTCCCCCCCCCCCCGGGGGGCGTAATCGGGCCATGGGCGTTACAGCATAATAATGCCCTTGAAGTAGGCAATCAAAGCCCGCGTTACATCGGCTTCAAGCGTCTAATTAATTTTTTGCCGCAACTCAACTCGGGAACTTGCGGTACTGCTTCTAAAATGATGAATGCCTAGTGTGTGACCATTCAAATGAAAGCTACTGAGAGAACTTTCACGTGGTACTGTTTATTATGCTGTACAAAGTGGTTATAAGTTTCAAGTCTGTGGATGAAACCCTAGTGTGTGACCATTCAAATGAAAGCTATTGAGCAGTGCTTTCACGCGGCACTATTTATTATGCTGTACAAGGTGGTTCTAACTTTTAAGTCTGTGGATGAAACCCTAGTGTGTGACCATTCAAATGAAAGCAGTACTTTCATGAAATTATCAAGAGTCTCACCAGCACTTTTTGGTTTATAAGATGACAAAGTGGTAACCAGTTATAGACCTCAGTGAAAAGGTCAGCCATATCTGAAGTATATGTGATGCAGTGTTAAGATAAGAGCACGGATCAACGGACAATTGAATCTCTACATGGGGCTGAAAAAGTCTGGAGAAATATTGCTAGATTCACACGAAACTGACAGAAGGAGAAAAAATTATGAAGAATTATTAACTAACCCCCCCAAAAATACGCAGGCTGATTGGTTTAAAATCGTGTTTCTATTGAATAATTAGATTATGAGCTCGACATTTCTATCACGTCACGTGATAGTTGATGAGAGTGCAGCCTGAGTCAATATCAAGCGATAGAAACCAATAGCAAATTAATCTAGTTATTGTTTAAGTATAAATCTACTAGTCAATCAAAAATTTACCTAAATCCTCTTCACAGACACCTCGAAAACACGAAGAAGCAGCTATCGTTTTGTTAATAAGTGCACTGAAAGCTACCGAAATAAATAGCGAGTAGCGTAGCCAATCAGAGAACGGCATTCATGAAAATACGCTAATAGATTTATACTACAAAGCAATAGCAATGGAGAATTGCTATACTGCACAAAACAGTTCATCTTAAATTGCAGAAAAAATTCCTAGTGTTTGCAATATTTGGGAGAATTTGCATGCAAGTTAAAACAGGTGACTTGTAAAAAAGGATATTTTGCTTTCACTTCTCCTTCAAATCCGTACATTTGATTCATGTAGATGCTTTCATGATTACCTATGAAATAAAACAAATTGTTATGTAACTAAGAAGGCTTTAGCTTTTTTAAAGTTGTAGACACCTTTATTGAACTCATTGAGCACCTGTGCCGGCCGTAACTGGTTGTGACAAGCATTTGCCTTTGTTCCACTTCTGACGTCATCACCTTTGACCAAAATTGGCCTCACTGACACCCAAGTTCTGCTGTGCAAATGAAGCGATCACTGATACCCAGATCAAAGTGACTGGGTCAATTGAGCCTGAAATAAGCACCAAAATGCTTCGAAATTTGAGTGAAAAAACTCAGAGCAAAAATTCCCTCAACTACACTTGGCATCTCCGAGGTAACTGAGAATTTCCTATCTCGATGATGCTTTCTTGGGAATTCTTGAACTGGAAGCAAGCCTAGTAATAGATCAACAACTGCAGCAAAAGATCAGACAAGGAAAACAAGGGAAGGCACAAAAATAGGTTATATAAGAATCTCTAAATTCTGATTGGTCTGAACGTTCGAGCAAAACCTCATAAAACGAGGTACTACAGTGCAAAGAAAGGCATCCTTTGATGTTGCAAATGCCTTTTTGAGAACCCTGGAGCTAATTTAGCTCATATTAATACTGAAAATGTACAAATGTCTAATATATGCCATTTTACTGTCACGCCAGTAAAATATAGTTAATGGAACGTGACGCACGTATCTTTAGGTCTTTCATGGCGGCATAGCCCTCAATAAAACTATTGTGTAGTCAAGCTCCAAAGGTCGCTTAACTCTGAGACTCATTGTAGATTGGGTTTGAACATTGTAGCTTTGTTACCTTAAGTATTTTAAAACGATTCACGGCATTGGCCAAAAATATTAAAGCACTATTCATGGCGATGTTTTTTCATGTGTAATGCCAAGCTGTTTCGTAGTACAGCTCTTTCTACTGGCTATTTTGTAGGCGTTAGTCTAGCTATATAAGCTCAAACAAACTGTTCAGAGTTCACTTTAGTGTTCTGTTGTACAGCGCAGTTAGTACTTGTTGTTAACTATCGTAAATTTTTCCCTCCCTCCCTCCCTATCTTTGGAGATGGGTTTGGTCGTGTTATTGCAATCTATTAAACAAGGGTCACTCCTACGTGTTTCGGTTAAGTCTGCGCAGCGACTTCCCCCAAGCTTGTTGAATATCGCCTGCTAACCGATACTCTTGTCCGATCCAGCTCGTAGTGTTGGGGAGATAAGTGAGGTTCGTTTGTCACGCAATAGCCGGAAGTCGCACAGGCTAACCTAACGCAAGGCAGTGCTCCCCCATTAACGCCAACTTGAGTTGTTCATTGTCTTCATTTAGTAGCCCGCATGTTTAATAAACATTACGCTGCAGTTGGTGGGTTTTGTTAAGGAACAGTGACATTAAATGTGTTTTTGCCAAAAAACTCCA
The DNA here is from genome assembly GCA_019787425.1 of Platygyra sinensis. Classification (NCBI taxonomy): domain Eukaryota; kingdom Metazoa; phylum Cnidaria; class Anthozoa; order Scleractinia; family Merulinidae; genus Platygyra; species Platygyra sinensis. Next base: position 3,379 of record JAHPZR010024511.1, on the reverse strand, counting down.
GGTGTCAGTGGGTTAATTAAGATCCTGGTGAAGGAGCAATAGAAGTGATTTCAAAAAGGGCCTCATATTTAAACCCTCAAGGTGACACCGTTGGGTACTGAGACCTTAGTGAGACCCCAACATAGTAGGGCTAGATTGGAAAGAGCAATCATTTATTATAGGCCCGGAGAGCGTGCAGACAGCTGTGTATTCTTACCTCGTGACATAAAAAAATGATCTGGATACAAGAGTTTGAAACTGAAAAGTGTAAAAATCACTTCACATGAAAATGATCCTCTATCTACAAAGTCTCCATTAAATAGCTAAAGATTCATTAAGGAGAGATAATTATCACAAATGAAAAGAAATTATTGCATGGGGTGCAAAAGTCACTCTCACTCAGAACCCTTTCCCCACTCTCCCCTCCCTTGCCTCTTCAATCTGTCACTGACCTAAGATGCTGAGTGCCCATTCCCAGGCTTCTCTTGACATAAGACTGCAAGTTTTTCAGTGCACTAATCATATGCATCACCGGCAAACTTCAAAACGCACATGGCATACAATTAGGTGTGAAAAGAATTTCCTCAAACATTTCTTAGAGGAGAAATCAGTTTGGAAAGGGTAGTGAATGATACACTTGATCAATAAATGGTTATATTAATAATGATACTATTAATTAATAACAATATTATTAAAGGATACATATGGATTATCAGGCGATGGATGTCCATTAAGATGAAAAACATTTAATAGATCATAAAACTGCCCATGTATATCACCACACACTGTGAACCTTCCATTCTGTAAAACAAAATAAACATGGTCAATTTTTTTAAAAAAAAGATTTTACTTGCTATTCATATCTCAAGTTAAACTGCTTGTTGTTGTCAATGGGATCTAATTGAAATCTTAGGAGAAGTAAAACTTATGCCTTGCATACAAATTATACTATATTTATTGATTTCCTGATTTCCCAACTGTAAATTGCAATTTTAGCTAATAGTCAAACTTTTGTCTTCAGTTATTCACTCACAGCTTATTAAATTGTCATGAATTAAATTAAAATTCATTTTGTGTCAATAGCTTATAATATATTAATTAAACAACTGATTACCTCTGGAACCGAAATTTCAACCATTGACGGCTGCTTCTCTAATAGCTTTTTTACTTCTACTAAAATCTGAAAATAAAACTCACTGTTATTAAGTAACAAACTGAGTGATTAAATTTAGTGCCACCCTTCCAGAAATCACACCCGTTTGACTAAGTGCTCCCTTTCAAGTGTGTTGTTATTTAAATAACCGTTCCAATTCCACTAAGCGCCCCCATTCTAATAAGCACCCCAATTCTAATGATGCCGCTGTTTGCTCAAATATGTAATGCTGCATTACAAAAACAGTGGTCTTCATCTGAAATTCTCAACTGTTTTGTCCATGTGGGTGCATAATTCCTTCAAAAGAACGATCTCTTCCTCAAATTTTGTAGTGATTGCTCTGCTGGTCATTCTGGCCAGGAATTGAAGGATCCAGGGACAAGAAGTCCACATTCCTGTTTCTTTGCTCCAGTCACCATATATTTGTTACAGTTGTATGTACAGTTTCTGTTATTGTCCCTTTTTTCAATAAATACTGATTGAATTAAAGTTTTGCATTGAACATTTAGTTGTTTCTCAAATAAGAAATAAATGCCATCATGAATAAGCATGAGCCACTATCTGCCTTAAGTACCAGTCTGAGGACAATAACTGGATGTCAGAATAATACCAATAACAATCTTTTCCAAAGATAAGACCCTAAAATGTTATTCTGACTTATATTGTTTGGTACTCAAACCTAATGAAAACAACAAATAGAATTATTCACCTAGCACATGGCAACTTGCTATGAAAAATATAAATAAAAATATTTTAAATTACTTCATTCATATTGGTTACACCGATATACATCTACATGTATAGCAACCAAAAAAAAGTTATAAAATAACTTTTAATTCATATCTTGAAGTTGAAATCTTGACCCTAGATACCTTATTTTATATAACATAGTGTAGTATTGACTAATGTTAAATGTACTAATTTGTAATTTATTATTTTAGCTCTTTCTTTGTTGCAGTGTATAAAAGCAATGTAGATTTTGTAGTATTTGATTTTTATATCTATACTGTATTGTATTTTTCTATTTATTTTACAGTATAAGTATTGTAATTGAAGGGGTGAGTGGAATAAAGCCCTAAGTGACTTTTTGAAAATTTTGAGACAGCTAGGATTGAAATACCTACCAGCAATTTTCATGGTTTACTCTGGTTTTAGTTATTGTTTCAAAAGAACCAGTAGTTATTACTAGTTCTTTTTGGACAGTAATGAAGACAAGAGTAAACTGTAACAAGTGCTTGTAGGTATTTCAATCCTGGCTGCCTTGACATTTTCCAAAAGTCACTTAGGGCTTTATTCCACTCACCCCTTCAATTATGTCTTTTAATGGCAAAAAGAAAATAAAAGTATTAAACAAAAAAAACAAAGACCAAATAAAGCATTGTTGTTGTTGATGTTGTTGTTACCTTGTAAGCATACTTCTTGTGTATTTTCTTTTGATCAGTAAATCTTTCAATTAACTCCTCTACAAATTCTCTTGTAATTCCATCTTCACTCAGTCTTGGACCATCATACTCATCTTCAACAACTAAGGAAAATCAAGCAATTACATCAAAACAAAATTTAGAAAGTATTAACAACAAAGAGAAACCTTGAAAATATGTGGTCTTAAGTTTACTTTAACACTGAACTCTAAATTTCATAACATGCAAAGAAATTTTAGTCTGATAGCCATGGGCTAAGCTACATGTAGTCAATTCAGTCAGATGGGCAACTAAACTTTCTTGAGTGAGAAAATTCTTGAATGAGTAAATGAGGATTTCAAAAGTGCTGTAAAGGAGTTCTGTAAAGGGCTAGCTACAGCTGTAGCTAGCAAGAACGACTTAAGTTAGTACATCATAAGTGCTTGCCCAATCCATGTGCAGAGCCGAAAACTTGATGTTTTGTTTGTGCCCTGAAGCTCAATCTTGAGTCCTGCATGAAACAAAAATTTACCCCACATGCCTCTAACACAGTTGTAGCACAATTTTCTAAGGTAGAACCTGTATGCTCCGTATCTGTCCGTATGGCTGTTCTTGAGCATCATACAGTCATCAGAGAGCAGTGTTTATTTCGGGAGTAAAGTGATGAACACACAAAGAACTATTCTGTGCCATGTATCAAACTCCCACAAGTAAAATGGACACAAACAGCTGACACAAGTTTGTGGCAGCTGTTTTTTGAGTCCTTAGGTTGCTTAAAGGGCCTTTGTGGAATGGTTTCTTAGGAAATTATTGCATATATGGTTTGTAATAGCATGAAATGAGTGCC
>JAHPZR010024510.1:0-14625 GCA_019787425.1 Platygyra sinensis | reverse complement strand
GCTGCTCATGCGCAGTAGATTTCGGTTTGTCTTCCCGCCTTTCCATTTTCAAAATGGCGGACAACGAATGAAAAACGAACACGTCATTGTCATGGCTCTTGGCAACATCTCGCTCGCTCAAGGCATTTATAAACAACTCGGCTAGTCTGGGCAATCACCCGTGCAGATGTTTTGACTGTCATCGAAAGGATCGAAACGGTGTTTTCAGTTTCCTGAGGCGATAACAACAGCTCTTCCGAGACGAAACTTTCAGCTTTTCCAAAGTCACCCGAGGTACCGTTTTTCCTTTTTTTAAGGTCGTGTTAAGTTCTTTAAGGTTTTGAACCGCAAATTTTTGTAGCTTGTTTAATTTTACAAAACATATAAAATATGACTTTTTTTCGTGCTGATGAAAATTTTTAAATGCTATTTGTTCATGGATTTCTGTTTTATGGGCTGAAGAAAGAAAAGTGGAGGACGAATTCGTAAGTAGTGAACACTAATGCCTAATTTTGTTGTGTTTTTCGCTTGATTCATTCGTGCCTTGTTTTGCCACTTCAGTACTGGCATGAGCTAGCGCTGAAAACTTGTAGTTTGCTTATTGAGGTTTAATGTGGCATTGTAGAAAGTTGTATTGTATATGTATATACAGCTCGAAGGATAAATTAAATTGCTCTATGTATATTTTGCATGTGTGATATTGTAAGACTGTACTACTTCGCATACTACGATTCTTGTTCTTTGACTACGCAGCTTTTCCCGCAGCTGTGGGCTTCGTTATTGCAAATATTTGTCCATTGTGTTAACGAAAAAAAGCAATCCGCCACAAGAGATTCTTGTTCCACTTACTGTGGAAACATTCGTTAATGTGAAGGCTTGTAGGTAAATCGAAATTCGGTCAGTGTAAAACGCAGACCGAGCACTGTAGACGTAGGGTAAGGTATACGTATTAAACTGACTCGTCTTTTATCGAAAGCTTAACTGGAGAATATATTCAGGCTAACCCTGGGGTCACGTGGATACAGAAAAGGGGTTTTGAGAGGCGGTCTCCCCTGGAAGATTTTTTTTGACATTGTGGTCCTTGGAAATAAGATTTCCGTCATTCTGAGGCCAAGTCAGTATGTTACTTTTTTAATTTAGGGAGTTCAAATGAAACAGCCAGACCCCCTAGAGCCTTTTGAGTGATATTCAGTCTAACCCTAGAGCTATTGAGGCTAATCAGGGTGCATACTCTCATTTCTTGTACCCTTAATAAGGTTGGTCTGTTTACTGCTAACATACAGTAGCACTTCAGTTGGCATTTTACCCTCAGTCTGCATTATAACACCTGGACTGCAGTCCAAAGTCTGCATCTTACACTGACCAAATTGGAAAATATGCTTTTTTGCAAAATGCACCATTGTGAGAAAACACATGAAAACTGCACCATCCCTCCTCTCCAAATAGTAAGTTAAGTCTTGTTCCAAGCAAATACTGTATGTCATTTGTCCTAGACACTTTCAAGGAGGTTCACTAGCCTACACTGCTGCAATATTCTACCTTTTTCATATTTTGTGTCCCAGATAAAATCCATTCCATTGCAGACCCTGCCACCTAAATCTTTTTTTACTCCTCCCGACTTCCAACCATCCTAAGGGGTCACCACCTTATTGTGGAGGAATCGTTTTTGTATCCATGACACTATGAGCTATGTCAGCTGGAGTCTTGTACTTCTGTTAGGTTGAAGGTTAGGAACCAGACAAATTGTGATTACCTGGCCCTCCAGACTGGGTGTTTGGCTGAGGCTCGATAACCCACTCCTGTAATAAAAACAGGCTATAGCAGATGCAGAGGACATTCAAATTTCTATCAACAAATGTCTTTCTCCAAACACCCCACTGAAACTGCCAGTTCACTTCCATACTTTCCCTTTTAAAATTTAAGTTTGGAATCCCCACACCACTCCTCAGAATTTCTGACACCACAATTCACTTTTTGGTTAATTATTCAGATCAGACAATGATGTCTCAGCAAAATGTTTATCTGAATGAAATACAGTTTAAAGATATGCAATTCCAAAGTAACTACCTGTAAAAGCTATAGTTAACTTAACCTCTCCCATACCCAAACAAAAAGACCGAATTCTCTATCATCATTCTCATCTTTATTTAAAAACACAGTTAATACATCAGGCATTAACAATTTAATATAGAGGCCACAACTTATTATGAAAGACTATGTATACAGACTATCTACACAGTTACAGTCAAACCAAGTGAAGCAGAGCCCTCAAGGTTACATTAATGAATTAATTATTTAAATATTGCACTGAATGGATTTTTTGGAACATTAAACCTATTAGCCGTATTTTAAAAACCTATGTAAAATAATTCACAACCTACTGGTAGATGAAAGTGGAAATTTGCCAAGTTAGAAGATTCTGTAAATAATTGCACACATACTTCATGCCACTTGCACAGTTTCAATGCTTGAAAAATTGAGAGGTCAACTAAATTAACCTTTAACAGTCCTTTTCAACTGTTGTTGAGATCACTTTGTGTTTATATGCTAAGAACATTGTTAATGTCAGGGAATCACAGCCACTGTTCACTTCGATTTCCAAGAATAATTATGAAATATCGCATAAACTTTCACACCAAGATATTATGATCAGGGGTGGGGTACTCCCTATAATGGCCTATATGGGGAGGCTCTGCCTGAAAGGGGTACCTTTTTCAGGCTTCAGGTATATAAAAGGGTAGGGAAATTGGTCATTTAGGTACTTAAAATGGGCCTTTGATCAAAATATTTTGAATAGATGTACCTTATGGCTGTATCAGTTATTTATTAAGCACAACATGAAAATGACAACTCTCAGCAATTTATTCATAAGACGGAGTTGCATGTGGCTATGTGAAAGGGGTACCTTTTTTCAAAAAAGGTATATAAAAGGGGTACCTTTTCTGGCAAAATGGAATATAAAAGGGTAAGGGATTGGACCTCAGGACGGAGCCTCCCTGCATTAAACTTTGTTAAGTACCCCATCCCCCTGGGATTATGATGTACTTGTAAATTTTTAAGAAGTCAAATCCCAACCAAGTTGTGTACCAAACTATAGATTATGTGAGACTTGTCAGCCAATACCTTGTTTTGACAGGTACCAATTGACATTAACATGGATGTCCAATACCAAAGATGTACGCTGTAAACCAAGGCTACTTGACTTAATAGTATAATTTTTCTACCTTCAAACATTCTCTTTTATTTATCACTGGGGAATCCTGAAATACTTGTTCCATATATTCCGTTCCCTAATTAGGTAAATATTATTTAATCTGTCTGATTTGAATTTTTTTTTATGAAATGGGGCATATTATTTAGTATCCTCTCCGAAGAAGATGGCACTCATTTCATCCATGAAAAAAGACTTCTTCAAGTTGATGTAATTGATCACGTCACAATGTCTCCAGCGAAAGAACCAAGTCGTTAAAAGGAAGGAGGAGAGTTTTGAGGTCTAAGTGTGTAAAAAGAGAGGAAAAAATGTAAAATTAAATTCAGCTTTATTTTGGCTTCACCCTTTGAATACTTATCACAATGCAAGAAGAAGTGTCATTAACTTAGTATCTTCCTTGTTTATACACTATACAATACTGTGTAGAGCATTGAACACTATACAACTTCTTTCAACCATCTGAACGAGACCCCCAATCACCTAGTGAATACCTCAGTCATTTTGCTAGGTTTGTAATTGAGAATTTTAAATTATTAACTCATCATCATCAGATTGTAATTAAACCTCAAAACACCTGTTTTCAGGTCCAAAAAAATTCGCAAGATAAGTTAAAGACTCTTTCAAAACCATGCATTTAGTCCATTTCAATACCTAACAACAAGAAAACCTAGTGTGCATTTGTCATATCAGATTCTTGAACCACTGAAACGTTTAAATTTAGACGACACAAGCTAGAAGATATATATACAAACGTAGAAAGGAATGTGTCACCTTGAATCGTAAGCTGATATCCGGGCTGAACAAAAGCCAAATGGGTCTCTTCCCAGAGGCAAGTCAAGATATGACGGGTAATTCAAACGATAGCGAACAAAACCTTCAACTTTTAAAAATTTAGACTCATCGAGCCAAAAAGTTCCGGAAGCCACACGCGAATTAGAAAATTGTGCCATTTACAAAGATCAACCATTTACGAAAGGAAAGGAAGGAAAACTTGGTTACCTTTCAATTATGCTGTGTTCATGGGTGTGGACAAAACGTGGGGTAGGCCACATTGCCTAGGCCATGGTGTAGGCCATGGCCTACCCTGTGGCCTACCCTATGGCCTAGTCTTTGGCTTACCAGTGGTCAGATTTTGTAAAACATTAACACGACATTGGTAAGAGTCGACTGAGTACACTGCATAAACTTCTATCAATCGAATAGGGGTATACTAAAAAGTCACGAACATGATTTTCAAAGTCAGATGGAACAAAACAAAATATGCCAATGTTACAGCATTAAAACACCCTGTTTCTCTCTGTCTTCAACGTATCCTCGAGTCAAGCACTCAGCTTTAATAAAAAGGAGGACAAGGACCAATATTGCGTTACCCAAAATGGCGGCGCCACGATCCATTTAAGTGGCTGTCAGTTTGTAACATTTAGTGGAGTGTTAGTGTAAATAAGAAGTGAACAGTGGGCTGTGACTAAATGTGGGACGGAGACTGTGATGTTGGATTCGTGAATCAGGGACGTGTGGACTTGGGGACTCGTGGACTCGGGGTCGTGGGACTCACAAAAGAGGCAATTTGAGCCGTCGATCTCTGAGTCGTGGGGCACGAGGACGTGAGAACTCTCTGAGACGCGATACCGTTAGCATGAGAACATAGGGATATCAAACAAACATTACCCGATTTTTGCATGTAACATGTAAAATATAATTTTCTGCGGTGTCCAGAAAGGTATTTTAAACAGCTATTATGTGAACCAGAGAAAGGTACATGCCAGGAAACCAAGGAAAGATACAAATAGATTGTTTTAGCCTGAGTGCGGTAAGACTTGCATTGTTTCGTTCCCTATTGAAAATCGTATCAGTGACTTTTGGGATGCCCCTGTTCAAATGATAGAAGTTTATGCAGCGTACTCAGTCGACTCTTACCAATGTCGTGTTAATGTTTTACAAAATCTGACCACCGGTAAGCCATAGAGTAGGCCATAGGGTAGGCCACAGGGTAGGCCACAGGGTAGACCACAGGGTAGGCCATGTGGCCTACCCCACGTTTTGTCCACACCCTGTGTTCATTGTGTTAACTCATCTGTACACCAAAATCTGCAGCAGAAGAGTATTGTAAATATGAAAAAAGCACTGAAACCCTTCAGCTTGGCACGGAATGAACATGTCACCAACGGACAAAAGAAATAATAACAAGGAATAACACTCGAAGAAAGCGACAAAACCAGGCTAACATTTGAAACATACTTACTATTGCTTAATCCTCATTCTCTACGACAGGTAGAAGTTCCATCGATGCTCCCGTTTACAAAATGTTCAGACATTTTCAAAACTGGCTCCCGCAAATTGTCAGCGGAAAGCGCTTGAGCATGCTCTAAGACAACAGATTTTTCAGCCAATCAGCGGTTTTTCCGCCGTGCCCGTTAAGAGGAGACGAAGAAAAACCACGTTTCAAATTATAAGATTAATCGAGTGAATTTTTCATCTGTTGTCATTCACATCACCTGCTTTGAGTACAGTGGATTTAACGAACCTCTGTTTAACGAAGTCCTCGATATAACGAACGATACTCTACGTCCTGGCCAAAATTACAGTAAAATGTATAGAATAGAACCTTAATATAACGAATTCCTCGATATAACGAACATAATCCGGAAGCCCAAACGTAAAAATATACCTCGATATAACGAATTACAATGTCTACACGCGACAGGAGATAAACGCTGAACAGATCAACAGTCAGCAAATCATCCTTTAATCCATATGGTAAAGAGACAGCAACCTTCAGTCAACGGCAATCAATTTGTCAATTATTTCTAATAGACATTGGCACTATATTATTTCCACAGAAGTCACCTGTGTTACAAATCAATCATTAACTATGACCTCGATATAACGAACATTTTGGTCGTTTCCCCTCAAATTCGTTATATATCGAGGTTTTCGATATAACGAACCTTCCATTTAACGAACAAATTTGGCCGGTTCCCAGCGACTTCGTTAAATCGAGGTTCCACTGTAATGTGTTGCAGAAGAGTCATATTCTGATACCCTTTGGAGAGAATATTGAAGGACTTTCAATATTATTCTTTTCCAAACTAAAATACGACGAGTTAGAAATGGCTATTTTTTATTCAAATTCCTGAGTTCACAGAAGTTTACTCAAGGCAATCTGGGCTGAGTTTAATTTTCAAGCGCCATAAATTTCTCAGACAGCAAAACGAATATTCTTCTACCTCAGCCATACAACTTTTTACATGTCCAATGCAATGTTTACCATGTGGCGCTAGAACATGCTAGTAATGTTCTCTTAGAACATAACTGTCGAGCTCAGTAATTCTTGATATATCAACATTTGACAATATACTTGACTGACATTGTTCGTAGCTGGTCTTACCAGCTTTTTCGTCTCGTCCCAGCCAAGGAACTCCTCAGAGACCTTTGGGAACTATGCTCAACGAGATTGCCAAGGGGAAAGGTCTCTGATGATTCCCTTGGCCCGGCCGGACTACAACGAAAGCGCTGCGTAGGACTAGACTCGAACAATGTTTATCACAAGTAACTGTCAACTTTCACTCGTGAATCTGTGCGGTCGAGAATATCCTTATCCGATGTAAGGCGAGGTTGCTGTCGTCATGTTGTTAGCGAACGGGACTTTTGGCCAAGCAGAAATTAAAGGTCTCTTAAGATTCCCTTGGCCGGGACCAAACGAAAGCGCTGCCGACATCTACATAAAAGTTCAGATGTTATTCTAGCCTGCGTAGATTGCGGAATTTCGCGGGCGAGTGCCTCCGTTTTGGCGAGGCGGAAGGCGCGAAGCGCAAAATTCCTCGAGGAAAGAGCCTACGAAAAATAAAATAGCGGCCCGCCGCCAAAAAAATCACTCGCTTGCGGATCCCATGCACCAGTTACGCAGGCTAATCTTATCCCCAGTTAGCTCGCATGACCAAATGACTATTGTTAAATTTGGGGTTAAGAATACATTCGCCAACATCAATCTCTTGGAAACATGAATGCAAAGTTGAACAACATCTGTGTTAACTGGATCATGTTTTTTTCAAAAATGAAGAATACTTTTCCCAAGCCAAAACGGGCAGCAGTCGAGAATTCGAATATGACTTCTTTACTCAGCTGTGACTTGGAAGGACATTTCGCAGTATGTCCATGACAGCGTGTCGAATGTGTCTCATCTTCCAACAGTAAATGACAGGATTTAAAGATGAATTGAGAAATAACAAGGTGATTGAAGATATGGAAAAGACCTTTATACCGGCACTTAAGTTGAAGATTGCAACGACAGCAAAACTGCAGAACTGCGGAAGATAACAAAGCAGAAACACAAGATGTACGTAAAATACACCGACTGCAGATTTTGTCAGTCTATCAGCATTTGCTATTTGGTCATTCTGTGCTATTTGATGCACTTGCAGGGCTTGAATTTGATCTCTATGGCGCCGTACGGCAAAATAGATCTTTAAATAAAGCATTGCTGAGACTATGAGCCAAACTGTTCCAGTAATGGCACACATTATGTAAAAAATATTCTTGGGGACCCATAGGTTAAGTAACGAATAAAATACACTGAGCACCCATATTGAGATTACCACAGCAACAACTCGCTTGTGAGTCACAAGTTCCTGGTATCTCAGATGGAGGTACACAGCGAGGAATCTGTCCCCGCCTAGAGCCATTACTCCCAATAATGAAGCTGTAGCAAATAGATACAAGATAAAGCGGAACGCGATGAAAGAAGCATGAGTCGTGATGTCTTGCTGTAACCACTTGACGAGTATCCCAAGGTAGAAAGGCTCGCCAAGTAAACCAACACCGAAATCAGAGACAGCAAGACTCAGAAGCAATGTTCTAAGTTGTTGTGGCACTGACGAAGTTTTTCGAAGAGCTTGGATTGTGATGCCGTTAGAGACAATGGTGGTAATGGTCAGTAAAGCGTTGAATACACAAGTAGCTATGTACCATGACCTTAGTTTTTCATATTCCGTACTGCTGGGCTGGTAAAGCAGCACCTCGTGAAAGCCATGAGCTTTTTCCATGAACTCGAACGTTTTCAATCCTTACGGTGTTATTGTCCTGAATCTAACCTGTAAATTAGAACTTGATTTAATAAATGTTTCCTGACAAAGCTAACGATTAGTAGATCGTTGATAGTTGATCGTTGCTTGGCTTTGCTCTTTACAACTCAGGCAAGTGTGTGCAAATGCACTGATGTTTGCTAATGAGTGATCACCTGCAAACATCTTATTCTTTACAGAGCAAATGAGAATACGACAAGTTAGGTTCCAATGTCAACTGAGTCCAAATGGGTTTGACAAACAAATTCTAGAGTTCCACAGGTGTTTGTAAGAGGAGATCAGTAAGCACGCGCTATAAGTTTATAAAAAAGAACACTGAATCGCCAAGTTGGTCAGGAATTATGTTCACGCAAAAATGTGTGGGGGTGCTAGTGGTGTGTTCATTCACCCTCCACTCGAGTAGTGTAGCAGCTGTCCAAAGCTGCTTTTGTTTTATCATTGTAGCAGCTGTTATTGTTTTAGGGCTAGGGGCATTGTTTCTGTTGTTTGTTCTATTGTACTCTCAAAGGGTAGCAAGCCAATCATGTGAGACCTTAGGAGAGCTGCTACATCACTCTCTACTGTTAATTCAACATGCATTCATTCAATAAACATTGTGTCCTAGAATCTGGATTCAATTTGTTTATTTGTGGTGGCCTGTTTGTATATCGAAGGCAGTTACTCATGAATCATATGGCAATGTAACATTATTTTTCAATAACGAGAAATGCTGGTAGATTTATTGCAAGATAACATTAGTCTGTCAAATGATTTATAACACAAATTTTCTTTAATAACAATAGAATGGTAATACGTATAGGAAATCGTATGAACGCGAGTGCATTTCGTGATATATGGGCACGAGTGATGTTTTTCAAGTTCTCAAAATTGCACGAGCCGCAGGCGAGTGCAATTTGAGAACATGAAAAACATCACGAGTGACCATATATCACGAAATGCACGAGCGATCATACGATTTTTTATTTATAATATTCTCAACAAAATTATAACAAAAAAATCGAGAAAACCCGACCGTCACGCTTCTATGGACACGCTACTCTGAACTGGCTTCCAAACTGCTCACATGTTTTATTTCAACCAATCAATTACAACCTAGTGACAGGTAAACCAAGCGTGAATTTTCAGGTAAACTTCAGAAACTTTATAAACTGAACAAGTTTTTATATCAAGAGCATGAAAAATCAGTTAAGCAATGGCAAGTTTGTAATTGTTCCGTAATGAGTTACCTCGAACAGACAGTTAATGCTGATCCGAACTTTTGGGTGAACTGCCTGTCCTTGAATGACGCTAAACGTGACTTGACAGTTGTGGAAATTGTTTACCGTAAAAGCATGATGGCTACTTGCTTGCTGGATCTGTTCCGTACTAGTTGGAAGAAAATACCACACTGAAAATCCCAGGAATCTGTTTGATGTTGTTGTCTGTGGAGTTCTGCTGATGTGTGATGTGTGATAGCTGTCGATGCTCCCTTTCATTTCCTTCATTGTAGTCGTTCGGCGACTTTTCATTTGCGTGGCCGATCACCTGAATCATAGACTGCCTCTAAACGTTTGCTGCCCTCAGTTGCTTTCCACTACATCGTCTGAGACTAACTCCTGGACTGGAATCGCCAAGAGTTTTTGCTGTCCATAGTATTTCTTCTTCTTTGCTTGTCAGTGCACTTGCCGCGTTCGGCCTTTTCCTTGCTGGCGAAGATGTCTTACTTTTCGCTCGAGCACGAACTTGGACTGATAAAACTCCCGGTCCCGTGTAATTGAGTACATGTAGTCACGTTCTTTTAAACACCGGTAAAAGGCTGCCAGCATGGACTTCAAACTCTCCGGTTCGTACTCTAATCCATCTTTGGTAAGTACTTCAGCATTTGTAACTTTTCATCGAGATCTTCGTGCTCATACTCCTCCAGTTTAGGATTGAACTTTCTTTCATTTCCCCAGTTTTCCCAGACATTCAACTACGTTTGTGTTAATTTAGAAGAGCTTTTGTTTTTTGCCTTTAGTTTTAGCTGGTCAACAACTATTTCGTCGGACGAAGTATACCGGCTTTCAGCCATTTTGTTTTTTGCTTCAGTTAAATTTCGCGCTTCCCCTATAGTTTCCATAGCAACTTCCGTATTGCACTCTATAACCTCTATTTGCACTCTATAATCTATTTATGCACTCGTTATTGACCAATCAAATACTTGAAATTTTGTTGAGTATATTATAAATGTAGTTATCGGCGAGTTAATTTTCTGACCATAAATTATGGCCGCTTTCCGTGCTACACAACTCGGTGAGTTAATTTTCTGACCACAAACCATGGCCGTTTGCCGACGCCGAGCTAAACAATCCCACAGACGGTGGGATTAGAACCACGAGGTCGTTTGTTGCCGAACGCGACGGGTTGAAATCGCACCGTCAACTTGCAGCTTTGTTTTCGCACCTGCAGTCATACATACTTCCCTAAGGCATCGATAAATGTAAACAGCCTGAATGGTTTTTCACCGTATGATTTTTAAATCGAAGAAACAAAGGACAAAATTTACCACTTACCACGTTTTTCCTCCAGCGCATAGAACGAACGATCTCAAAACAACGCAAAAGCCCAACTAAAGACAAACAGGTCAAACCAGGCCAATCTCGATCCCAGGCTCTTTACCCGCGCGCCGCTCTTTAAACTGAATATTATTCTTAACTTAATTTAGGCTTCAAAAAATACAAAATCCCCTCGTTGCCTGTGCCTCGTTGACTATTTGCTCATGAAAAACTCGTAGTTTAAATCGTAGTCCAAATGTCAAATAACAACAATGCAAAATTCATTTGGAATGTTTTTATTTCCTTCAGACTTGTCAGGTAAAACAGGTTCTATTTACCACTGCAAAATAAATTAAAATTCATATTTTTGAGCCGCTGTGTAATATTCTCGATATTATAAACCAGAATAAGAGACAGGGGTAGAATGAATGCGGACATTGAGACCAACAATAACAAAAATAATAAAAATGAAACGAAACTAAAAATAATAACAACAACAATGACTAACGCATACAGCCAGGCGCGGCGCGATTTGATCATTGGCGTATATGCGGGTCGATTGTGTCACATCTTCCAACAGTAACTGAAACAACAGGATTCAAAGATAAATTAAGTAATATCGATCAGAGTTACTGACGAAATGACAAAAACATGAACACCAGGACTAAATTCAGAGATTACCACAGGTAGGCAAATATCATTTTAAAAGCACTAAGTATATATAAAACATTCCGACTGCAGATTCTTGTAACCTGGCAGCATTTGCTATTTCGCTATTTGGTCGCAAGGCAGGAAGCTGATTTCTGTAGCGCCCTACGGTTAAATAAGATGAAGCGAGGGAGTTAACTCTTTTTCTCTTCGTCTGCTCTTGCCTGACGCAAACAAATAGAGAAAAAAATAATTAAAATATACAAAAAAGGACATTTGATATAGTCATGTTTAAATTGTTTTATTTACAATGAACAATTTTAATGTCAACCTTTATTGTCAATTTTAGCGATATCGCATATCAGTCATATGTTATAGAGAACCCGTTCAGTATTTTACCTCACATTCTTTTCGAGTACAAGTGACCTGCTACTTGTATTTCCTATCTAATTCGTTTTCTGGACCTGTAAAACTTCAGGTTCAGTTTTGGAACCTTCCTAGTCTCAAACTGGTTAGACCCTGTGTGACATACTAGTAAGACCTCCCTAACATGGGCATTTACTTTTCAGGGGTATTGGCCTGAGCAAATAGTTAGCTGTTTCACATGCACATTAGATACCATTGCGAAGCTAATTTGCGTATCACAGAACCAAATATGAGAAGCATAATATCACAAAGCACACTCAAAAACACGTTTTTCATTAAATAAACGATCGAGAATCAAACAAAGCACTTCGAACAATGTTTTATGACAAGTAACCATGCATCAACTTTATTGCCAATTTTCACTCGTGAATCTGTGCGGTGGAGAATATGCTTATCCGATGTAAGGCGAGGTTGCTGTCGTCATGTTGTTAGCGAAAGAGACTTTGGGCGCGATGCCCAACGAGCGTACCAAGCAGGAATTAAAGGTCTCTTAAGATTCCCTTGGCCGGGACCAAACAAAAGCGCTGCCTAAAACTAGCCACGAATAATGTATCAGCACATCTACATAAGAGATCAAATCTTATTCTAGCCTGCGTTGATGGCGCAATTTCGCGGGCGAGTGCCCCCGTTTTGGCGGGGCGGAAGGCAAAATTCCTCGCGGGAATAGCCTACGAAAAGTAAAATAGCGGCCCGTCGCAAAAAAGTCACTCGCTTGCGGATCCCACCAGTTACGCAGGCTAATCTTAACCCCAGTTACCTCGTATGAGCAAATGACTATTGTTAAATTTGGGGTTAAGAATACATTCACCATCATCAATCTCTTGGAAACATGCACTGCAAAGTTGAACAATATCTGTGTTAACTGGATCATGTTTTTTCAAAAAATGAAGAAAACTTTTCTCCAGCCAAAACGGGAAGCAGTCGAGAATTCGAATATGACGTCTTTACTCAGCCGTGACTTGGAAGGACATTTCGATGTATGTCCATGACAGCGTGTCGAATGTGTCTCAATTTCCAACAGTAAATAACAGGATTTAAAGATGAATTGAGAAATAACAAGGTGATTGAAGATATGGAAAAGACCTTTATACCGGCACTTAAGTTGAAGATTGCAACGACAGCAAAACTGCAGAACTGCGGACGATAACAAAGCAGAAACACAAGATACACATAAAATGCACCGAATGCAGATTTTCTCAGTCTATCAGCATTTGCTATTTGGCCATTCTGTGTTACTTGGTGTAATTGCAGGGCTTGAATTTGATCTCTATGGCGCCGTACGGCAAAATAAATCTGTAAATAAAGCATTGCTGAGACTATGAGCCAAACTATTCCAGCAATGGCAAACATTATGTAAAAAATATTATTGGGGACCAATAGGTTAAGTAACGAAAGAAATGCAGTGAACACCCATATTGAGATTACCACAGCAACAAACTGCTTGTGAGTCACAAGTTCCTGGTATCCCAAATGGAGGTACACAGCGAGGAATCTGTCCTTGCTTAGAGCCATAACTCCCAAAAATGAAGCTGTAGCTACAAGATAAAGCGGAACGCAATGAAAGAAGCATGAGTCGTGATGTCTTGCTGTAACCACTTGACGAGTATCCCAAGATAGAAAGGCTCGCTAAGTTACCAACACCGAAATCAGAGACAGCAAGACTCAGAAGCAATGTTTTAAGTTGTTGTGGCACTGAAGAAGTTCTTCGAAGAGCTTGGATTGTGGTGCCGTTAGAGACAATGGTAGTAATGGTCAGTAAAGCATTGAATACACAAGTTGCAATGTACCATGATCTTAGTTTTTCATACTCCGTACTCGCTGGGCTGATAAAGCAGCACCTCGTGAAGGCCGTGAGCTTTTTTAATGAACTCGAACGTTTTCAATCCTTATGGTGTTAGTGCCTTGAATTTCACCTGTAAATTAGAACTTGGTTTAATAAATGTTTCCTGACAAAACTAACGATTGATAGATCGTTGATAGTTGATCGTTGCTTGGCTTTGCTCTTTACAACTCAGGCAAGTGTGTGCAAATGCACTGATGTTTGTTAATGAGTGATCTCCTGCAAAATTTTGGCATAAAGTTAACGGACCCTTTATCTTATTCTTTTCAGAGTAAATGAGAATACGACGAGTTGGGTTCCAATGTCAACTGAGTCCAAATGGGTTTAACAAACAAATTCTAGAGTTCCACCGGTGTTTGTAAGAGGAGATCAGTAAGCACGCGCTATAAATTAAAACAATAACACTGAATCGCCAAGTTGGTCAGGAATTATGTTCACGCAAAAATGTGTGGGGTTGTAGTGGTGTGTTCATTCAACATGCATTCATTCAATTTACATTGTGTCCTAGAATCTGGATTCAATTTGTTTATTTGGGGTGGCCTGCGTCTATATCGAAGGCAGTTACATATGAATGGCAATGTAACATTATTTTACAATAACGGGAAATGGGAGATTTATTGCAAGATAACATTAGTCTGTTCAAATGATTTATAACACAGTTTTTTTATAGAATGGCAATAGAATGGCGAGTCAATTTTCTGACCACAAATTATGGCCGCTTTACGAGCTACACAACTCGGTGAGTACATTTTCTGACCACAAACCATGGCCGTTTGCCGATGCCGAGCTAAACAATCCCACAGACGGTGATCAAATTCTTTTAGCACCACGAGGTCGTTTGTTGCCGAACACGAACGGATTGAAATCACACCGTCAACTTTCAGCTTTGTTATCGCACTTGCAGTCATACATACCTCCCTAAGGCAT
>JAHPZR010024509.1:7500-10000 GCA_019787425.1 Platygyra sinensis | reverse complement strand
TTACATAATTGCACGTGGGCTGCTCAACTAGCCATGAAATACCCATAATTAAATGTATTTCAGCTTCGCATACCACTGTGAGTGTTATGAAATAGTGTCTTGTTATAGGTCTTGTTATTCCTGTCCCTGGACTCCGCGGTGCTGTCTACTGGACCACACTGCCTCCGCCCTTTTCCCTTTTTCTTTTGACTGTTTACGAGTCCATCAGAATTGGGAAAAAATCGAGGCTGGTCAAAAATATAGCGATTATTGATCCTGACCAAAAGGATCGCCGTTTCTGGATAAATGGCAAGCGGACTAACTTTAACTGTCCACGTGTTTGTTCTATTTAGGATGGCAAGTTTCTTATTTGTAGTGCTGCCATGCACGGTCTCCAGACAGCGGTAAAGCAATTTCTCCCTTGCGATTGTCAAGGGGCCATCCTGATGATCTTGACACATTTCTGTTGTTTTCCGTTCTCCCTTGATGACTCAAAACTGACTAGCCCAAGTTAACTCGTGACCTCTAGCTGGGTAACCAACTCATACGGTGGGCAAAATGATCGGCGAAGGATCGTGGTGAATGTTTCTTTTTTCCACTCAGCCCTGGGGAAGGTTTGTATTACAAACCGAAATATGGAGCAATTTTATTTAAAATAAATTTAGTCCTTTACTCCGTTTTATTTCATTTTGGTCATTTCTGCCGTTGGGATCAGTGTGCTGTGTATATATAAACAATAGCCTCCATTTGGCGCGAAAATATGCTAGGATATTTGTCCTCGAAGCTCACACAGATAAAGTCCAAGGACAAATATCCGAGCATATTTTTTGCCCCAAATGGAGGCTATCGTGTTTATTATCCTTCAAATTTTTTTCGCAACGCGAGCCGTTTTGAAAATTGGGGATATTCTCGGATATCCCGCAGTTTTTAGCTGGGTGATATTTGGTCACGTGACGTGTTTAGACCAATTGCGCGCGAGCGATAAGATTTGATGGATTATAATTTGATTTAGTTTTACCCTGAGACAGGCTTTAATCAAGCTATTCTTTTTGAGTAAAATCGTGCAGAACAAGCAAAGCAAACATTGTGAACTGACTAGTTTTTTATGTAGGCTTCATATAAGACAACCCAAACCGTACTGAAAAGCGCAGCCCACCGACTGGGTAGAATAATACAGGGGATTTTTTCTGTCCAATTAGAAGTCACTATTCATAGGCGGCCGCGGTACCTTATGACGCTGTTTCTAGTGGCTCCAGTCTTCTTCTTTTCTGCACCTTGTTCCGTTTGACCGTCTCAGTCTTCCAAATCAGTGATGGCGCTAATAGTTAGGAAAACGGCCGAATGCGTCAGGTTTGACAGTGGCGTGATTTTTCTTGATCAATCACAATTCTCTGCTACGCATAGTAACCAATGAAATTGCTTCATTTTCCATAGATCATAGATTACGTCAAATGGCTTTTTTCCGTCTTCACCAAAGTGGCTAAAGGCCGGCTTTCGCGTTATGTTGAAGTATTTTGAAACAAAAAAAAGCTTTATATGAAGTAATTTGCTTCGTTATATATAAAGCAAATAGATTCCATGTTGCCGTGCGTCTGCTTAAGGAATAGATCACAGAAGACGTCAAAATGTGCGTAAAGAAACATCAGTGGCACACTCGGGCTATCACCTCGTGTTGCCACTTTTTTCGTTCGGACACACACTGTTTGTACACACACAGCAGTTTTCGTTACGTTGGTATAATGGCGACACATATCAAAGATAACCGGAATAAATATTTGTCTTGACAACTGAAAATCCACGTGACTCGGACCAGGAGCAATAATCGGGGACGGAGACCGTAAGCGCGCGCGCACAGTTTCTAGTATTGGGCGGTTGGCGCCATGATATGGGACAATTTTCTATTTTTAGAACAAATTGCGCCATCGCCTGCGGCACACGCGCGTACATTGCTGCGAGGATTTTCGCGGATGTCGCGCAGGGGAAATGGCGTCCGAAATTCCCGAAATCGTTTATGCTTTTGGATCCTTTTGGCCCATCACTCAACGCCTTCATGGCTGTTGGAATTTTGATTAAGTATTTCCGCCGTAAGTTGCTCCAGTCTGAGTGAAGACGGTGCCTAATTTAGGTATGTCCCGCTGCTTTTTATCTCTGACCAAGTTGAGTTACGCTGCTCCTTTTACGACAACTTCACATTACTCCAATCTAAATTTCACATATGAAGAAGATTAACAGCTTTTCCATAACACAGAAGAAAAAAGAACTAGTTGGATATAGCAGCGTTTAGGCCCAATAAGTGACAATAGGTTTATGTCCGTAGATGCTGCTTAGTTTTGTTTGTGTAAATTCAATAAATTGTCTGTTGTCGATGAGTAAGAGCGCCCGCCGATGCGTGTTTTGTACAGCTAGTAAAACATGACAAATTGGACTTCGCACTTTGGTGTGAAACGTATATCGAACTCATATAATATCTCTAATGTTTAAGGTTGATTAATGTTTGAGAACATATTAAAAGCTTAGCTGA
>JAHPZR010024509.1:0-2500 GCA_019787425.1 Platygyra sinensis | reverse complement strand
GTAGCCAGGGGGGTCCTGGGGTATCCGTGACCCCCCTTTGTAAGCCTTTTTGTTAGCAAACAACCTACAATATTCAGGTGACAATCTGATGAGTACCCTCTGTATGAGTCAGTGTGACCCCCCCCCCCCCCCCCCCCCTTTGAAAAATCCTGGCTACGCCCATGGTTATGGATGCACGGGGAAGGTTGCTAAGCACGAAAGAAGCGTAAGAGTAGCACGAGGCGATAGCCGAGTGCGAGTCTGGCTTCTTGAATGCTTAGCAAACCTCCCAAGTGCATCCATAACTCAATAGTACACGCTATGGCGTTTACCATTTGTTTTATAACATATCATTGAGACATTGGAACAACAGAAGTCTTTTTATTGAGCTACATCACAAAGTGCGCGCTTTGCTTTAGTTATTGAGTACGTCAGCAGCATACACCCATGGGCAAAAGGCAGATGATGAATTAACCAATCAGAGCGCGTGCTTTGCTTTAGTTATGTTATAAAAACAAACATGGCATCAATACAGCGATCATATTTTATTTGTTCAATGTCTGCGCTATCTCTATACTACTTTTCTTCACAAATGAACATAATGTATTGATGATTTTACTATGTTTACAAAGGTATGTTAGAAAAGTTAACGATGCAAAGAACTCAGCTCAGCTTTTTCTTTGTTGCTAAAAGAACCCAGCTAAATGCAGCGCATGCGTAGTAAAAGGAAAAACTTGCGATTGAGCGAAAAATTGACTTCTCGGAGATACGCCTATTTCTCGAGAACCATTCAATAGAATTTCACGAAATTTTGGCACGAAAATACTTCAGGAAATAAAGAACTGGAGAATTAAAAAAAAATTAATTTTAACAAAGGAAATTCAAGATATGCCAGTGAACCTTCATCGAGGGAAAATTAAAGATCTGTTTTATTATCAAAATAGCGCTAACTTGTGAGTATCGTTACAGGCTTGTTGCATGCAAACTATAAAGAAAATTTAAAGACTAGATTTTCTCCAAATAGACAAAACAGATTTTAAACACCTGTTTATATTTAATCATGTTGCCATGTCAACGGCACATACGTCAGCTTAATTATCAAAAAGTTGAAGTTCGTGTTGTTAACTTGCTTGCTGCCATTTTTTGGCGACCAAATGATCGAGGGTTTTAGAGAAAAAGATAAATGAAACAGAGGTATCAAAAACTATGTTCAGCCACCTTAAATAAATTTAAATTCTGACAAGACAAAACTGAACAAAACCAGGTTTCTTTCAAGTCATTCTAAAAAAACATCTTGGCTAAAAAACTGACGGTCCATATTGCGACAAATTTACTACAGACGTTCAACATTACAGACATAAATAATGATGTTTGAACGCGGCACGTCAAAATTGTTTTAAATCCGCGTCTACAGGTCAATAATTCCAATCCGTCTGCAAAATGCTGGAATGACTCGGCAGTTCGTTGCCTGATAAAGCAAAGGGAGCGTGAGTGAATTTAATCCTCAGAATACACACTACCTTACTTCAAAAGTCAGTACAGCTGTTCTTTTAATTTGCACTAATAAAAACGTTCCCTTTCAACAGTCTTGCTAAGGCGCTATCAGCGAAATTTTCAACTTCCGATTCAGAATGCTCATTAAGATTGCGGAGACTAACTATTGTTGTGACTTCGTAATATATTTCGCACAATGCCCAGGACTGCGCGTCGAATGCGTTTCATCTTCCAGCAGTAAATAACAGGGTTTAACGAAGAATTGAGAAATAACAAAGTCGTCGAAAAACTGAAAACAACTTTTACGCCGGGACTAAAGCCAGAGATAACAACGACAAGAAAACTACAGATCTTCGGAAGATAACAAAGCAAAAACACCAGATAGACATAAAATACACTGACTGCAGATTTTCTCAGTCTAGCAGCATTTGCTATTTGGTCATTCTCTGCCGCCACTTGCAGGGCTTGAACTTGATTTCTATGGCGCCGCACGGCAAAATAAATCTTCAAATAAAATATTGTTGAGAATACGAGGTAAACTACTCCAACAGTGGCAATCAACATGTAAAACTTATTCCCGGAGACCCACAAGTAAGATAACGAAAGAAATGCACTGAAAGTCCATATTGAGATTACCACTGCAACAACTCGCTTGTGAGTCACAAGTTCCTGGTATCTCAGATGGAGGTGTACAGCCAAGAATCTGTCCCGCTTAGAGCTACGACTCCCGAAAAGGAAGCTGCAATAAATAGATATAAGGTTAAGAGAAACGTGGTGCATGTACCATCAACTGAGTATGAATTGTCTCGCTGTATAAACCACTTGACGAGTAGCCCAAAGTAGAAAGGCTGGACAAGTAAACCAACACCAAGATCAGAGACAGCAAGATTCAGAAGCAATGTTTTCAGAGGCTTTGGAAACGATGAAGTTTTTCTTAGCGCCTGGATTGTGACGCTGTTCAAGATGATGGCGTTAATACATAGAAAAGCGTTCAAGACACAGTTAACAATGTACCATGAACCTAAGT
>JAHPZR010024508.1:20000-21362 GCA_019787425.1 Platygyra sinensis | reverse complement strand
GTGAGGTTAAGGATGTACCAAGTATTGTTATTTAAATGTAGGCGCCATTTATGCAAAGGGTCTATCTCGCTGCAATAAATAAAACTAGAACCACTACGTGGAACTTACCGGGGCCCAGTGGGACACGGGATTGCATAAATATAGTTAACCTCTTACACTCCTCCCCCCTCTTCTGTGGAGGCTAATACTGAGTAACTCACAATCAGAGACAAAAAACTCTCAAAGTTTTTTGTCTCTCCAGCAGTACGTATACACATATGATGGTTGCTATTGACATACAAGATTTTAAAAAAAACTTAAAACCGCGCTCTTTTTAACTCTTTTGAGCCCACAAAAACATTACGTGATTTTTTTGCAACAACGTTTTGCGAGAAAACATTACCTGGAAACAATTTAAAAGATTTGAAACAACAGAGATTGCGTGATTCAAAGTTGGCTCAGTGCCTAGGTTGTAAGAGATTTTCACATTCTTTGCATAGCGTGGTTGCGTGATTTGTAATCGGAGACTTTGTTTACCTCGCTCGAAGGAGAAAAGGTCTCACAATTGACCTTTCAAACGAATATATTTCCATATGTTCAAAGCCAAGGTTTTATTTTTTTTCGCAGAAAACTCCACAATTGCTTCTGGCGAAGTAAACACGATCTTAGTTATCACCGTAAGGGCATTCCAGTAAACACGATCTTATTTATCACCAACAGCGGAGTCCATGGCTGACGACAGACGTAATACCTTCTTTATCGCATTGAATGTTCCCTTCGAAAGTGAACATGCAGGCAAAACGAATATACAGCTTAACGCTGGATAATTTCAGCCTTAGTAGCCAGCAACTGGTCCTAAGTTACATTTTTTATCCTTGCAAATACCTTGACGTGCATCTCCAAGGGATTTTGGCCCAATTTTGACCAAATAAACCCTCCCCAACTAACCGCGAGTTTATTTAATTCGCTAACTAAACAAAACTCTCCTGAGGGGAGTATGAAGAAAAGAGCTGAGAAATGGCCTGTAATTGGCTGATGATGACATCATCCGCGGAGGTTTGGGATTTGTAACCGACAAAACTAAAACAACAAGAAGTTTAAAAAAAATTAAAACCGCGCATTTTTAACTCTTTTGTGCTCACAAAAACATTACGTAATATTTAGCAACAACGTTTTGCGAGAAAACATTGCCCGGAAACAATTTAAAAGATGGTTAGGACTTGTTCCCATATCTCAAACCGCCCTTGGATACCTTGTGATGCGTACACAAAGTAAATACAGATTATAGGCCTAAGCACTGAAAATACTGATAAGGGTTAGGATTAATGGTTAGCTTCTTTATAGCGTTCGGGTTTCCGATATGGTACTTAAATCGAACCATTC
>JAHPZR010024508.1:10000-15000 GCA_019787425.1 Platygyra sinensis | reverse complement strand
AACGTGGTTTTTCTGTTTCCTCTTAACTTGACATGATGGACTAACAGACGCTATTAAACCTGACCTGGACACTGGTTTTTTCACTTTGAAAATAGTTCACCTCAACCTGAAATCCAAATACAACTAGAAATCCATTTCAATCTTCCCAATAATTTGCTTAATTCTGGATCGTTTACTTACTGAAAAACCTGTTTTTGAATGTGCTTTATAATATCATTTTTATCATACTTGGTTAATTAAAAACAGTATGGATCGCGTCTCTGTGATACGCAAATTAGCTACACAATGGTACTGAACTAAAGCGCATGTGAAACAGCTGACTACACCTCACGACACGTCTCACTATTTTAAGGTCTTTTACTCGGGCAAATAACCCTGAAAAGTAAATGCCAATGCCCAGGGGTCTCACTTCTTATATAATCTTTAGAACGGCAACATAAGACGGTGGAAATTGAAGACCTCAAGCGTGTTAATGATGCCCTGAAAACCTGATAACTCCTAAATACTCTTATACCCTAAAACCCTAATGCCCTAACATCTAAATACCCTTATATCGTAATACCCTGATACTGTAATACCCTGATACTGTAATACCCTGATACTGTAATACCCTGATACTGTAATACCCTGATACTGTAATACCCTGATAATCTTATACCCTCGTATCACTAGTACCCTAATACCCCTATACCCTGACACCTAAGAACTCGTATACCCTGATACTCTAATATCCTGATACCCTGATAACTTAATAGCTTGATAAACTAATACATTAATACCCTTGTACCCTAAATATACCCCAATACCCTAATATCCTAATACCATAATGCCCTTATACCCTAAATACTCCTATACCCTAATATCTCAAACCCCTAACGCCCTAATTCCCTGATACCCTTGTATTCTTATACCCTAATAACCTTATTCCCTTATATCCCGATATCCTTAATACTTTTGATAACCTGATACAACAATACCCTGATACCCTAATCAGTGTACTGATACCCTAATGCCCTAATACTCTGATACCCTTAGACCCTAATACAATGTTAGCCCAATAACCTGATACCCCTAATAGCCTTAAGACCTTATATCCAAATACCCTGATACGCTCATACCCTTATCCCTGGTACCGTGATACCCTTATGCCCTAATATCCCGATGCCCTGATCTCCTAATACTCTTATACCACGATACCCTAATACCCTGAAACTCTAATACCCTAATACCACCAACCCTGATACCCTAATACCTTTATACTCTAATACTCTGATAACCTAATACCTTCAACCCTGATAAATACGCTGATACAGTAACACCAATATACTCTTGTACCCTAATACCCCAATACGTCAATGATAACCTAGCCTACAAAGTTAATAAACTTAAGCACGTGATTTTTGAGCTAGAATGAATCATTTTCGCGCCAAACCAGAATTTATCATCAGAGATTACATAATTGCACGTGGGCTGCTCAACTAGCCATGAAATACCCATAATTAAATGTATTTCAGCTTCGCATACCACTGTGAGTGTTATGAAATAGTGTCTTGTTATAGGTCTTGTTATTCCTGTCCCTGGACTCCGCGGTGCTGTCTACTGGACCACACTGCCTCCGCCCTTTTCCCTTTTTCTTTTGACTGTTTACGAGTCCATCAGAATTGGGAAAAAATCGAGGCTGGTCAAAAATATAGCGATTATTGATCCTGACCAAAAGGATCGCCGTTTCTGGGATAAATGGCAAGCGGACTAACTTTAACTGTCCACGTGTTTGTTCTATTTAGGATGGCAAGTTTCTTATTTGTAGTGCTGCCATGCACGGTCTCCAGACAGCGGTAAAGCAATTTCTCCCTTGCGATTGTCAAGGGGCCATCCTGATGATCTTGACACATTTCTGTTGTTTTCCGTTCTCCCTTGATGACTCAAAACTGACTAGCCCAAGTTAACTCGTGACCTCTAGCTGGGGTAACCAACTCATACGGTGGGCAAAATGATCGGCGAAGGATCGTGGTGAATGTTTCTTTTTTCCACTCAGCCCCTGGGGAAGGTTTGTATTACAAACCGAAATATGGAGCAATTTTATTTAAAATAAATTTAGTCCTTTACTCCGTTTTATTTCATTTTGGTCATTTCTGCCGTTGGGATCAGTGTGCTGTGTATATATAAACAATAGCCTCCATTTGGCGCGAAAATATGCTAGGATATTTGTCCTCGAAGCTCACACAGATAAAGTCCAAGGACAAATATCCGAGCATATTTTTGCCCCAAATGGAGGCTATCGTGTTTATTATCCTTCAAATTTTTTTCGCAACGCGAGCCGTTTTGAAAATTGGGGGATATTCTCGGATATCCCGCAGTTTTAGCTGGGTGATATTTGGTCACGTGACGTGTTTAGACCAATTGCGCGCGAGCGATAAGATTTGATGGATTATAATTTGATTTAGTTTTACCCTGAGACAGGCTTTAATCAAGCTATTCTTTTTGAGTAAAATCGTGCAGAACAAGCAAAGCAAACATTGTGAACTGACTAGTTTTTATGTAGGCTTCATATAAGACAACCCAAACCGTACTGAAAAAGCGCAGCCCACCGACTGGGTAGAATAATACAGGGGATTTTTTCTGTCCAATTAGAAGTCACTATTCATAGGCGGCCGCGGTACCTTATGACGCTGTTTCTAGTGGCTCCAGTCTTCTTCTTTTCTGCACCTTGTTCCGTTTGACCGTCTCAGTCTTCCAAATCAGTGATGGCGCTAATAGTTAGGAAAACGGCCGAATGCGTCAGGTTTGACAGTGGCGTGATTTTTCTTGATCAATCACAATTCTCTGCTACGCATAGTAACCAATGAAATTGCTTCATTTTCCATAGATCATAGATTACGTCAAATGGCTTTTTTCCGTCTTCACCAAAGTGGCTAAAGGCCGGCTTTCGCGTTATGTTGAAGTATTTTGAAACAAAAAAAAGCTTTATATGAAGTAATTTGCTTCGTTATTATATAAAGCAAATAGATTCCATGTTGCCGTGCGTCTGTTAAGTAATAGATCACAGAAGACGTCAAAATGTGGTAAGAACATCAGTGGCACACTCGGCTATCACCTCGTGTGCCACTTTTTTGTTCGTACCACCTTTACCACAGTTTTCGTTACGTTGATATGCGACAATATCAAAGATAACGGAATAAATATTTGTCTTGACAACTGAAAACACCGACTCGGACCAGGAGCCATAATCGGGGACGGAGACCGTAAGCGCGCGCCATTTCTAATATTGGGGTTGGCGCCATGATATGGGACAATTTTTCTATTTTTAGAACAACTTGCGCCATCGCCTGCGGCACACGCGCGCACATTGCTGCGAGGATTTTCGCGGATGTCGCGCAGGGGAAATGGCGTCCGAAATTCCCGAAATCGTTTATGCTTTTGGATCCTTTTGGCCCATCACTCAACGCCTTCATGGCTGTTGGAATTTTGATTAAGTATTTCCGCCGTAAGTTGCTCCAGTCTGAGTGAAGACGGTGCCTAATTTAGGTATGTCCTGCTTTTTATCTCTGACCAAGTTGAGTTACGCTGCTCCTTTTACGACAACTTCACATTACTCCAATCTAAATTTCACATATGAAGAAGATTAACAGCTTTTCCATAACACAGAAGAAAAAAGAACTAGTTGGATATAGCAGCGTTTAGGCCCAATAAGTGGCAATAGGTTTATGTCCGTAGATGCTGCTTAGTTTTGTTTGTGTAAATCCAATAAATTGTCTGTTGTCGATGAGTAAGAGCGCCCGCCGATGCGTGTTTTGTACAGCTAGTAAAACATGACAAATTGGACTTCGCACTTTGGTGTGAAACGTATATCGAACTCATATAATATCTCTAATGTTTAAGGTTGATTAATGTTTGAGAACATATTAAAAGCTTAGCTGAAAATATGTGAAAACAGCAGAAATAATCAGAAAAGTTACGATGACGCTTGTAATCAAAACTCGAATAAAGATTTCGATTGAGTTAAAACTCCTTGTCTATTTTATTTTCGCAGCGAAAGAAAGAAGAAACACACATGATGTTAGTAGTCTTTTGGCGAACGTTAGTGAAAATTGTTGTAGTATCTCAGCACAAAAGACGACGAAACAAATCTTTTTCACGATTTTGCTTGACAATCTGAAAACACCGACTCGGACTTGAAAGTGCACGCGCTGCACTATGCAAATGAACTACTCGTACGCGTCAGACAAAAACTTTTGCAAACTAGCCAAACGAGCAGAAACAACAAGAAACTATCAAAAACAGGTTTTGGTTATGATTAAGCATTGTTTGGCAAACTCACAAATTAACAGCTCGATACCGGAGTAAACAGTGTTCTTACAGAACTCTATAGAACAAACACAAAAGTTTACGCGTACAACTAGCCGGCGAGCGGATTTTATTCATTCACAGCGCGAAATTAAAGAAATTCTCGACCTTGAAAAACACACCTTTTCCATTAAATCAGAGCATAAACGTACATAGAAGAGCCCTGCTTCTTCTTCTCTGCCTTATTCCCTGCCATTGCTGTGAAAAATCGGCAAGAGGATCTCGCAACTCTCACAATTTCATCACACAACGTGACAACATCCACGCGAGAGGCCAAGACACGTGCGTGGATCAGCGCGGATATATGACGTCAGGATGGCGCAATTTGTTCTAAAAATAGAAAAATTGTCCCATATCATGGGTCCACGCGCATCCCAAGACTTACGGTCTCCGTCCCCGATTATGGCTCCTGCTCGGACTTGAAAATGCACGCGCTGCATTATGCAAATGAGCTGCTTGTACGCGTCAGACTTTCCTTTCAAAAACTTTTACAAATTCGCGTAATATACATAAACAATACAAAAAAACTGTTTGGGAAACGAGTAATGACACGTACTCGTTATTGGTAAGAGTACAGACCACGATAAACGACATTTCGATTTGTTTTTAACCACAATATCAACGTCAAAGAAAACGTTTTTCTTCAGAGCTCGAGC
>JAHPZR010024508.1:0-5000 GCA_019787425.1 Platygyra sinensis | reverse complement strand
AAAGATAAATGAAACAGAGGTATCAAAAACTATGTTCAGCCACCTTAAATAAATTTAAATTCTGACAAGACAAAACTGAACAAAACCAGGTTTCTTTCAAGTCATTCTAAAAAAACATCTTGGCTAAAAAACTGACGGTCCATATTGCGACAAATTTACTACAGACGTTCAACATTACAGACATAAATAATGATGTTTGAACGCGGCACGTCAAAATTGTTTTAAATCCGCGTCTACAGGTCAATAATTCCAATCCGTCTGCAAAATGCTGGAATGACTCGGCAGTTCGTTGCCTGATAAAGCAAAGGGAGCGTGAGTGAATTTAATCCTCAGAATACACACTACCTTACTTCAAAAGTCAGTACAGCTGTTCTTTTAATTTGCACTAATAAAAACGTTCCCTTTCAACAGTCTTGCTAAGGCGCTATCAGCGAAATTTTCAACTTCCGATTCAGAATGCTCATTAAGATTGCGGAGACTAACTATTGTTGTGACTTCGTAATATATTTCGCACAATGCCCAGGACTGCGCGTCGAATGCGTTTCATCTTCCAGCAGTAAATAACAGGGTTTAACGAAGAATTGAGAAATAACAAAGTCGTCGAAAAACTGAAAACAACTTTTACGCCGGGACTAAAGCCAGAGATAACAACGACAAGAAAACTACAGATCTTCGGAAGATAACAAAGCAAAAACACCAGATAGACATAAAATACACTGACTGCAGATTTTCTCAGTCTAGCAGCATTTGCTATTTGGTCATTCTCTGCCGCCACTTGCAGGGCTTGAACTTGATTTCTATGGCGCCGCACGGCAAAATAAATCTTCAAATAAAATATTGTTGAGAATACGAGGTAAACTACTCCAACAGTGGCAATCAACATGTAAAACTTATTCCCGGAGACCCACAAGTAAGATAACGAAAGAAATGCACTGAAAGTCCATATTGAGATTACCACTGCAACAACTCGCTTGTGAGTCACAAGTTCCTGGTATCTCAGATGGAGGTGTACAGCCAAGAATCTGTCCCCGCTTAGAGCTACGACTCCCGAAAAGGAAGCTGCAATAAATAGATATAAGGTTAAGAGAAACGTGGTGCATGTACCATCAACTGAGTATGAATTGTCTCGCTGTATAAACCACTTGACGAGTAGCCCAAAGTAGAAAGGCTGGACAAGTAAACCAACACCAAGATCAGAGACAGCAAGATTCAGAAGCAATGTTTTCAGAGGCTTTGGAAACGATGAAGTTTTTCTTAGCGCCTGGATTGTGACGCTGTTCAAGATGATGGCGTTAATACATAGAAAAGCGTTCAAGACACAGTTAACAATGTACCATGAACCTAAGTTTTCATGCTTCCTGCTCGTCGTTTGGAATATCATCAATTCCCCACAAATTGGAGTTTTCATTATCCTTTGTATCCTCAGTTCCTACGGTGCTATACTTGTATTAAATAATCCCTGTGAGTTCACGGATTATCTGACGCACAAGAGAACCAAAAAGCTGCTGACTTGAAACCTTATCGGCAAAGTTCATCAAAATTGTCATAAAGCGCTCATTGCAACACAAATTATCCATTTGAGAAAGTTTCAAATTTCTTCTCTTTGTCTAAAACACTGACATGTCTCACAGTTCATCTGAATAAAAACTGGACAAAGTTTGCCTGACACATCTAAGGAGCGGGATATGGTTTTTTTTACTCTTGTCAGTCGTAGGCGTGAAATTCGAGCGACTTATGTGCAAATTTTTGTTGAAGAAGCATCACCTGCAAACCGGACTCTTCACTTTTTCCTTTTGTAAAGAAGAATAAATTGAGACAGGTTCCTACTGTCAACTGAACAGATAGTCTGGTTTATGGTTACAGATTGATTATCATGAAAAGATCTTAAAAGCACACAACAAAGAAAGTGCAGAACATGTATAAATGCATGTATAAATGCATGTATAAATGCAATGCACTTTCAGACACTTTCCTAGACGTTTCGTTAAATTAAATATCTGCAGGGAGACAAAACGGAACAACATCAATTTTTTCCCTCGGTGTGCATGCTCAGTTTTAAAATACCAGTTTAACTAAATCGATTCATGATTAAGTCATCTTAACAGTCCATTTTATATAGTTCGCTGGATCGAGTGCTCTTTGGACCACTTGAAATTTTAATGATGTATTTTACCGCGACTGACTGTCACCATTAGACATAAAAATATTAAGGTCATTTTACACATCACCTGCTTGCAATTAATATTCAGTCTTTTGCTGTGCACCAATGGAAACGTTCTTCAAGAAAATAGTTTGCTAAGACGCTTGCACTCGCAACGTTCAACCTCTCCTTAAGAGTCCTCCCTAAGAGGGCGGAGACGGTGACCGACTAATATATGACACTGTTCTGTTTAACAGACGTTAAAATAAGAAAAAAAATTATAAGGTTAAAATGTTCAGGAAAACGTGTAAGACATATCTATCTAGCCCTAATTGTTCACAGATGAGATTCAAGGCAAAGTTAGACCTTTAAACGTTTTGCTGTTTCGCTCGGGCAGATACAGTCGTTTCGCCCGAGGTCCGTTTCGCCCCAACTAAAAGTCGTTTCGCCCCAACTTAAAGTCGTTTCGCCCTAAGTTCACCCGAAGTTCTTTTATACGTTTTAGAAAAGAATACAATGTAAACGGTTAACTTGAACAAAGTAAAACAAGCACTGTTGAGACCCTATTTAATTGCTGACGCAGCGAAGGAGCCTGAAGCGACTGAGCGAAGTCAGCAGATATAATCGGCAAGGGAATCGAGCTTCAAACTTTTCTACCACAATGCATTGCGCTGTATCCACAAATTCAACCACAATGCCTTGCACGCCGTGTTTTTGCCATTTGCTCTTCTTCTCGAAGGTTAGTTGAGCTTTTACTTTGTAAATGTTTGTTTTAAACTTAAGAACTAAAATTTAACTACGAACGCGTACTATTATCAGTCCGGGATCGTTATCATTTTTGATAACCATATGACGTCATATAATGGCGGCCATTTCAAAAATTGGGAATTTTCGTATTCACTTCGCTTTGCTCGTTATTTGTTCGATTATGCTCGGGTGTTTTACCCATAACTCTATTCGATAAGTACCAAGAAAGGAAGAGCCTCGCGTGTTTTGAAGATGGCGGCTGAAGACCAGCGTAAACGATGTAAAATGCTACTCGTAAAGTGAAACAGCGCTTGCAATTTTGCATACAGATCAGGTATGTTTTTCATTTTGTCATTAGATTTAAGTTGCTTGCAGATTTTTGCGACAATCACAAAAAATATGTCGTTAATCTTCACGCTATATACTTGGGATTTAATCTGTTTTTAGTGTTGTGCACGTTCTGTGAAAAAAGTGCACGGGGTTGTTTTGATTTGCGATGTGCTGTTCGTAATTATCTGTAATTGATGTGTTCCTAGGTATTGAGATGGCGGATGCTGGTACCCATAGAATCAAAACAGCAAATTTATGTCGATTTTGTGGCAAGACTGCGTCTTCAATTCAAAAAGGCCGGACTTCTGCAAGACCTAAAGAAAAATTCAAGCTTGAATTCGAACGACATGATATCGACATTGAAGAGGACAGCGATTTTATTCATCCCCGCCGGCCTAATGTTTGCCTGACGTACGTGAGGTATTTTTATCGCCTGAGACGGTCAATCGGCAAATGCATTAAAAGGTAAGTTGCCTATATTTTTGAGTCCAAGATTCAATGTCCACACATTCGCGGTCCTGAGATATTTTCAAGAAATGCCGGCCAAACTAGGTCAGTTTTCTGGCACACCAGTCATTAATATAATGAAGCTTATCGTTGGATTCAGCGAGTGACAACAATGGGGTAACACGCCTACGCAACTCCTATCCGCGTGTAATAGCCGCTTTAGGAAGTTTTGCTCGAACTAGTATATCTCTAAGGATCTGCCCCTTTTGTATGGTACGATCTGGGGATCTTTGAATATTTCGCTAAGCAAAAATCCTGTGGTTTTGGAAGGACATAGGTCATATGTCAGGTTGGCTTCCGCTGCAATCAGCGTGAAATTTGTAGAGTTTGACACCTCTGTTTTTTGCCAGGTTTCTTCTCTCTCGGCTCGTTTGTATTGCCAGATATGTTTTAA
The DNA here is from genome assembly GCA_019787425.1 of Platygyra sinensis. Classification (NCBI taxonomy): domain Eukaryota; kingdom Metazoa; phylum Cnidaria; class Anthozoa; order Scleractinia; family Merulinidae; genus Platygyra; species Platygyra sinensis. The sequence goes on along the minus strand of JAHPZR010024508.1, from coordinate 882 downwards.
GCTCTCTAAATGTTAGCTCTGGAGGAACAAATATTCCGTGAACATGTTAGCTACTTGCATTTTACGTGTTACTACGCCGAGCCTGGCCGTTGAATTAAACTTATACTGTTTGTTATCACGCAAACTAAACGAAATTAAGTTGCAGCTTTTCAAGATGTATTTACTGTTACTTTTTCGTTTTTATTTACTACAGACTGTTGAACAAGCAGCTTCGCCCGCTACCAAGAAAATGAAGCCTGAGGGAAAATGGAAGCTATTATCATGTTAGTGTCAATAAACAACGCTTTTGTGAACAGAATATTTGTTGTCTACCTTCGCTGTGTCATTTTACTCGCGGAACAAATATCACACGGTCTGGAAATTAAATTCGCAGTAACTTTGGACGAAGACAGTTTTCTTCCATACATTTCTGTTTTTATTCCATGATCCCATAACCTGTTATGAAGCAAACCTAAATTTAATTCAATGACGCTGCATTGTGATGTTGTGAGTAGCCCCTTTCATCGCAGCGCCTCGTCGACCGGCATATTGAATTATACACTGTTGCTACCAAATAACGTCACGTGAACGAAATCCTGTGCAACGATTGGTTTATGGTTTGTTTTGGTGAGGTTATCAAAAATGATAACGATCCCGGACTGATTATAGTGCTTTAAAAGGCTCTGACAAAGCTTTCGCGTAGTTTTGCCTGAATGTTTCTCAAAAGAAAATCTTATTTATTTTGTCAATCTTATTTCGTGATTACTTATTTGAATGTTCGAGTAAACAAGCAAGACATCACGAACTGGGTCACCCCAAAATGCAGACCATGCAGACTGCAGACTGCAGACTGCAGACCGCAGACCGCAGACCGCAGACCGCAGTTGTTGTTTTATTCATTTT
>JAHPZR010024505.1:0-26616 GCA_019787425.1 Platygyra sinensis | reverse complement strand
GGTAATAGGTAATAGGCATTACTTTATTTAGAGTCGTAAACGTAGGAAGTGGTTGCCCAATCTCCCGAGCCAGGCTGAGATGCTCATGACAAAAGCGCACGACTATTTACAAGACTATTACGCATGACTATTTACAATTAAAATTACCACTTAGAATGACTATAATCGCTAGGCTCGAACTCGGACTGGTCGATCTGTAGACGAGCCCACTAACCAATGAGATTACCGCATGTCCCACTCACTTCCCAAGTTAGTAATCCAAAAGACGATGGCACACACCTCTAAGATGAACACTCCTTGTTTGAAGTGATGCCACTCCATTGTTGATGTAGAATACAGATGACTGAGCGGCGACTTGTTCTTGATCATGAACGCGTTATTGTAGCCACGGTGATCGATATCGTGAATGATGCCCGAAAGGTACAATGCAACTTTCTGAAAAGACGAAAAGAGAAACGTGTTGTAACTTAGATTGAGTTTTCCAACTAACAGTCTTAAGTTAGCCAGTTTTGCTTGTTCTCTGCTCTAAACTAGCAACCACGGCTCATGCATCTCTCCGCACTTACCTCTGTTTCAAAACGAGTCTTGGTGCATAATATCCCATGCTGAAATGCACGCTCACTGTCTTGAAGATCCAACTCATTTCCATATAAAGAGTTGTGTAGCAGGACTCGTTTTGAAACAGAGGGAAAAAGCAACTAGGTAATTATGGCTTATTGACTTGTATAATTGAATAAAAAAAATAGTAACAATGTGATACTAACAATATAATAACATTGGTAATACTGCATAGTATTTCTAATGACGAGAATAGGCAGGTCAAGGGTACATGTACCTCTTCACAGGTAAAGACATCCGATGCCATTTTCATGATTACACACATGCAGTGTGCCACAGAGAACGCATGCGCCCAGTTATGATATGACACAGGACGGTAACCCTTTCGCACAGACAAGGTGAAGCGAGCAAGAGTGTCCATATTAAGTCTGGGAAAAAACAAATATCAACGATTCATCAGCTAAGGACGGTTAACATAATGTCTGGTTTAAAAAAAAAAAAAAAACGCCAAACATCTCCCAACAAACCATATGTAAAGTTTGGAAGTTACAACGTTTTATTGGGCTCGTTTAAATATTACCATAAATTACGAATTAATTAATCCCTTCCAACAAGAAAAGCTAAACGACAAGAAAGCTGTTTTCAAGGCAATCCCACCCACAATATTTTTAACCATGGTAACAGGTTTTTCCGCGGATAACGTTACTACACGTGTAGCGTGTATGGTTTCGTGAAGGATGGGAATTTAAGCTGACCACGTGAGCAAAATTCTCGTTTCAGGATTGGCTATTTCAAAACTTACGAAACCAGCAGCGATGTAAAAATAACTAACGAGGGATTAGCTCAGGCATGAGGTCTAAAGGGGGATCAACTCCCTCACCCCTCATCCTCTCTTGCATCATACTGAAGGTACCTCAAACCATCAGCCGCCAAAAAAACGACCAAAACTACTCAATAACCGTTGATGCTGCTACTTGTATATCAAAAATAATGTGAACTACTGTTCATAACTCACCTAACATTGCACTCCTGCAAAAACTCCTTCGTCATTAGGATGAAATAGTGAGTCAAATCGTCGTCGCTTCGATAGACGTTAAATTCATAGCTAAAACAGAACAACAACATACAAAGAACTCTTAATAAATGTCTCATAGCTGATGGACCGATTCTTTTTCTGTTAAGCTACGCCAGCGAAAGACGTCTTTGTCGTAAACAAAGCGTACGCGTGCGACGCAAATGAAAGAGCTTGCAGCGCAGTGTAGTACGTTCACCTGAAAGTTGAGGCACCGTCCGAATTACGCCGGAGAAATTAGAAAACGCAGCTTTCGTTCTACGGTTTGACCTACCGCTCTTCACACCTGACAAAAATATAGAAAACACTGGCTTTGCGTTTCAATGACGAAAACGATGACGTTAGGATAAATCATGTGATTTCCCTTCCCGAGGTTTCCTTAAAGGTCACGGTATTTTAGCGTCATTTTACAATGCTGAAATATTTTCCTGCATCAGTGGGAACCCAAAAATAATGATGCAGTTTTGTTACCTAGGACTTTATCACTACACTGAAACCATTTATTGCTGCCTACCACTTAGCATGGCAAGGATGGAAATGGATTGAAATTTGAAAAAAACTAGCCAGTTTTTTCAAATTCTAGAGCCATTCCTTGAAAATATTGCCAGAAATTCATTATGGTTTGCTCTCTGATCCACCATTCGTTTGATAAATTTCCCTTAGTCCATTTGAGCATTTTGGGAGCGAGTAAAGGTACCAGATAAAGATTTTAGCAACGAATGAAGAATGAAGCTGAAAACAGCAAAACTCCTGTGACATTGCTCCTTTAAACACAACTCCAAATGATCAGTGATTGTAGCGTTTTCAAATGTCTGCCCGCTTTGTGTGGACGCAAAACAATTGATGCGTGTTGAGAGTAAAATTTCTCCGCGTAGAGAAGCGCACTCCTTCATCCAGCAAAACGATGGTAGCGAAATCTCTTCTGCCATGTGTAGCGATTACAGACTCTTTATAGACGTACCTATAAAAATCATTAGGTAGCGTACAGGCAGAAGCTGTTTTAAGACACTGTTGAGTCTCCTTTTCCGTCACAGAGCAATGGTAAGTCAACACTTCCAAAGCCACCTGATGCTTCTGTTGAACTTTAAACAGCTGACCGTACATCTGCCAACACAACAGATAAAATCTCTTCACAGGGAGCCGTACGTAAATTGCTATCACACTTAAGAGAAGTTAGCAATATGTCAAGGACCGAAAATGCTTGTTAAAGTACATCATCCTGATCTTTTTCGTAAGTGCATTTTTATTTATTTTCACTAGCCTAGCAAAGACAAAACAAACAAACACACATACACGCAAACAAAAAACAAGCCAACAAACCAACAAACTGACAGACAATAGGCTACTTTCGATATATTAGAATTCAGCTTGATAGTGAGGCCTAGAGGACACAAACAAAACAAATGAATTATTCAGTTTCCTTTGTTTTTGTCCTCTAAGCCTCGCTGCCATGTTGAATTTTAATAGTGCATACCTGAGCTGATCAATCATGTCTTCAAAAGTGGTAATATTAGATAAGATTTCAAATGCTATAGGACTGTTTTGACACTAACATCAGTGGCAAATGTAGAGGAGGGGCCTGGGAATCTGATCGGGCCCTCCTCCTCCCCCTTATTTTGTGAAAAAAAAAAAAAGAAATGACATGCAGCAGGAAGAAAAGCCGGCAGGACAAGCAAAAATACCACCCCCCCCCCCCCTCCTTTTTTTAAGCTCAAGGTCTGGATCCGAGTCATTATTTTAGGACCCCAATATAGCTGCCGTGACGTCATGGAGAAACGTTTGACAAGTGTAATATGGATATCCGGGATTTTTTTTACACGCATCCATACCTGGCTGTAGTGAAGAGCAAGACCACAGTAACCAGCAAATAACTCAAATGAACTTGCATCTAAAGGACAATTCAAAACAACAAAAGAAATGAAATGATAATAGCATGAATGAAAGAATAGGCATGTTTTACAAGCGCTTGGTTGTAAGTGATAGGTCCTAAGCTTGCCATAAGTCGAGATTTGGCTAATCCTTCGCTTATTCATCTCCCTCGAGTGAAACGAGAGAGTTATCTTCGGGCAGTGAAGTGACGAGCGTGAGCACAGGGAAGAATTATTGGAAGCGACTTTTAGAAAGTCGGGATATGTCCATAAAGGGAAAAAAGGGTTACTTGTTTCGTAAGCTATGTTTTACGCGTCTCAAGAAAAAAATTCCTTCACCGGGTTGTTAAGGACAGACTTAAAAACTTCTCTTACTCGAAATGTCGGTTAAAAATAATGCTTAGTAAACGTTATGAACTTTCTTGAACCAATTCACCAAACATTTAAAACAAAGTGTTCCGTAGTTATTGGTAGCCCATTTTGTATTAGGAAGATTTTTTGCAAGATTTGTAAGTTTTAGTTTCTTTTAAAAGCTGCGCATCATAATTTGGCCTGAACTGTGATGAAACAATTTACCTTCGTTTGAGAAAAACCCTCTCCTGCTGTTGACCATCTGTACGACACCAATTACACTACAAGACAGACAGATGAACTGTTTTAGAAACTGAGAGATGAGAAATGAATGCCAAATTGAGCGAAATATACATTAAATTACCACTTAAAATAGTGAAGGAGCAAGATACGGATGGGCAGAAAATGAATAAGATTAAAATGGATTGCGATGTGGGTTTCTGAAAAATTATCACGCTACAGAGTTTTCAAAGTTTATCATTTCACTTGTTTGTTACCTTTAATTATAATACCCGAAAGACGTACTTGCTTATAACGAATTTCTTCGCTTACAGTACGTTTTATAGCTAGCATTTAGCACAACTCACAGTGACAGTCTCTTTAACTTCTAGACTGGACTAAAATATGCTCAAAAATACTCCGCTGCGCGTCGTATTTTCAACTCTCTTCTCGGTGTTTGGATATCCCGATGAAACACTCTCTCTCGTGATTGATAATTTCTTCAATCATTCAGTTAAGAGCTTCCGAAACTTAACTGGTGAAATTGTAAGATCTTTGGGTGTATAATATTGGAGGAGAAATTGGCTTGCAAAATGTCTGGGTAGCAAAAGCGATAATGAGCTCATATATTCGTTAAATTTTGACTTTTTAAACCCGCGTCACACAAAAATAGTCAAATTCCTGGGGACAATTAATTATGCTGAGCCCTTTCACCATTCAGTGTTCATAGCCGTCCACCAGAAATTGTATCGCCTATGCTAAAGTGGCAAATATTGTAAACAACGATTCTCCTATTGCTTATCGATTAACTAACGTTCAGTTACCTTCCTTTACACTTGACAGGAACGCACAATATGGACTTTGTTATATAGCCGGTCTTCATGTCTACCTCTCGGTTGAATCTCGCATCACGGTACGGATCACTGATGTTCAGAACTTCCGATGTGCTCGCTACGTAACCCGCAATGCCTTTCTCAATGGGAAATCTTGACGAAGAGACAAATAAAGAGTGCATCGCTTTTCAAACGTTGTTCGAACTGAATCTTTGGAAAAAAAACTTCTCGGAACTCTAAATAAACAACGATTAAAGAACGTATCCATCTTTTACATTTTAGTTTGATGTAAAGCTCTTGTCCTTTAATATAACGTTGACGCAATATAAGCTCGAGGTTTACATGGGATTTAGCAACATTTGGACTGTTTTGGGCAAAATAACTGATCCTAATTAGCTGTTACTGTATATATAAGAGTTACATAGTTTGCCACTCATCAGGCAGGTTTGAAGCGATTCCGCGAGCTATAACCAGCACATCAAATACAACCAATTTACTAAGAACTCTTCCAGTAGTTTTGTGGTCGTGACCCTGTTAGTAAGCTCTCTGTATCATGGACAAATGAAGACTGCAAGCAGTATCTCTGTTACTCGAAAATACGCGGACAAAAATACAAATGAATAGAAACGAGCGGTGAATCCGCAAGCTGTGAGAAGCGTGGGCGTCTGAAGACGAGCGAAAAGAGAGACTGCACTGGTTTTATAAAGCATTTCTGAAGCCCGGCACTGTGCATGTGGTGACGGAGTAATTCTATTCCATTGGCCAGTTTACGTTCGTCCCTCGCGGATCTTCAAGCATAAGAGAGACTGCTAGCACTGAGTCTAGCCAAATGAACTACAGGCAGCTCCTTACAAAAAAATCTTCATAACCATATCTATTTGTTTTTTTTTGTTTTTGTTCTCAGATCTCACCTTATTTCCACTCCGTTCCTAAATCTGAATCCGGATCCATCTTCGTCTCCTTCATCAAACAGATTCGCATACAATTCATCTGATTTCAAGTCCACCATAAATAGTGCGCATCGATCTGCATTAACAAGCCTTTTGGCGAAAGCCTGAAGTAGAAACAAGAATACATTACGCAAAAGAGCCGCATAAGGTACTTTTGAGAGCTGGACTGTCGGGAAGGAGAAAAGGAAACCCCTCTTGCTCATGATGAAATTAATTTGGGGCACCTACTCGATTACTTTACTAACTTTTTAGGTGTCCCAAACTCTACTGACACCGTAACAACATATTATTAAACTTATTTTTCATTTCTTCTATTTTTGTTAAATAAAATTGTAAACTTGAAATCATTCTAACTTTTTGTACATAATATTCTATGTAAGTTAAATAAAAACTTGAATCTCTGTAGACGTTTTGCGCAATTAGTCACTTTCTGCACTCCTTCTTTCAAGACGACTTGAGATACAAAACACCGCCATGCTGCTGAAACAGTACATTGCCTAGGAAGGTCGGCTGGAAAAGCTGGAAGAACATAATGTGAATGAAAAAACTGAACTACCCACCATAATTTTTTCGATAACAACATCCATAGTACTGACTTCATCAAAAATAGATCTGAGAAAGAGAACACAAAACAACAGCTTTGCCTAGTTATTCGCTCAACATAAAAGTTGCAAATCAAGCCTTATAGTAAGTTCTGGGCCACTTGGCTCGTATGCAAACTTTACCCGCTACTTTGCTTACACTCACCTTACAACATTCAGCAAAAAACTGTTCAGGTCCTTCTGCTTTTGCATTTGTTTCGAAATCTAAAGGCGATAAAAAAGACGTGTAGTAAGGCAAACGTTTCAGAGCGGTCTAAATTTTGATGACGCGCTCACATATTGTTTTCACCGGAGATGTCAAGTTTCAGACAAAACAGGGAAATGTTTTCCACATAACAAAGAACAGTTTTTATTAATTCTTTTGTGCAAAATCCGTAGTGATTTTGGCCAAAAACATTAATGAAAACGGTTCCTGTTAAGTAGAAAACGACTTTCCCCCTTTTGTCTACAATTCATTCTTGCGTAAATGTTCGTAAAACGGTCAAACAGATGAACTGCAGAAGAGAGCAAAAAAATCATTTATGTCCACTGACACGGAGGCCGACGAAGCAGGCTAGAAAATCTATGGTCGAACGAATGACAACTTATTTGTCATTTAATCTTTAAGGCGATTCCTGAGTTTTGCATTGTGCATTCCTACTGCGCACGATTTTTGCGTCATCAGCGCGCGCGCGTACAAAACATAAGAGATTTCCCTCAAACTAAGCTCGATAGCGAGATAAAAGCTCCTTTTGACCCCCACTTTTTATTTTACAAATTCAATGAGAACAACATCCGCAATAACAGAGAAAAATTTTGGCAGAAATCTATGGCTACTTTTTTGGCAAAAGAAATAAATGCTACAGAAAGAGACGTAACGGGCCCAATAGAGCAAGTCCAAATTATGTTTCCTTTAAAGGATAAAAATACCAATTAATAATGCAGGGTATTTGAAGCCATTTTTCTGGGACGTAGATGAGTAAACAATCAAAGAAAGTCGAACTCTGTGTGATATAACACGCCGCATTGAAAAATAATCGAGCTTATTTGTTGCGCACTGAGATAACCCAAAGTCACCTAAATAACCATATTTGTCAGCATCGTGGTATGAAAACAAGCACGGTGACCCCCTCTATTTATTACGTTTTTAACATCTCCTTGTACAGTAATGACACCATACCAAGTTTCATCGGAAATCTATGGCGGGTTCTTTTCCTCGGGAATCACCTTAATCTTTCTTTTTCTCTAATTTCACCATCCAAGGTGGTAGCTTGGTTAATTTCTTTTATTACTCACCTCAGCATGGTGGATGGCAATACTGCCCCAGGCAAGATAACTATTGACAATCTACAACGTGTAGAAAGAAAATAACATTAGGCAATTGAGCGACACTGAAACTGACGTGCAAACGTTGAACATAGATAGAGGAAAGTGAAGAATGATCATCGCAGTTAATTTTCCAATTTAAGAAATTGGAAAGAAGAAGCCTGAAAAAAAAATCAGGGCTTCAACGGGATCGAACCGGTGACCTCCGCGAAATACCGGTGCGTTGCTCTACCAACTGAGCTATAAGCCACACATTGGGAGCAAGGTCAATTTATTGAGCTCATATCTACCTTGAGGAGTGAAATGATATGAATTATTTCATATATATCCTTTACATCAGACAGACGTATGGAAACTAGTACTTATACTGCTGCGCTACTGATTACAAGAAACACAAACTCGAATCCGTACAGCCAACAAATTGAAACGAATTTCCAGTAGTTATTTTGGGCTACGCGAAATAATTAGCTGAAATTCCATCTTTTGACCTTTTTTAAACCAACCAAAAATCAGTACAATATTTGCCTCCTCGTCTTCTTGTTCAAATGACGAATTAGACTGCCACGCAACTGATCACAAGAAACACAAACACGAATCCGTACAGCCAACAAATTGAAACGAATTTTTTACCAGCTGTTACTTTGGGCTATGCAAAATAATTAGCTGAAATTCCATCTTTTGGAGCTTTGATAAACCAACCAAAATTCAGTACAATATTTACCTCCTCGTCTTCTCGTTCAAATGACGAATTACCAAACTTTTTAACCAGCTCGACAATACCTGTGAAACAATCACATTGAAAATATTTAAACAGAACCGGAGTGTGTACACAAAGAGTCGATACCTATGCTTACATTTATACAAAAAAGGGAAGCAGGACTAACGTGAACGATATTAAGAAAGGGTTTTTAGCTGCACGCGCGTGCGCAATCTGTACACGCCATAACTAAGATGTACGCGTCAGCTGAATCAGTATTAAAATCAGCACACCGGAAGTTAACGCTGCGTAAAATCGAGCAAACCGGAAATAAAAGCTGCGGAAAACATTTGTTTTTAGCTCGAAAGTTTGCTCGGTGACCCATCTTGATTTTTTGCATGCACGCACCATTCACGATGGCACTTCAGATATAAAAGTTTCGGGGAAAATTATCTAGTGGAATTTTCTGTAAGCCATAAAACGCGTTTTCTTTAAATATATTTAATTCTACTAGATAAATTTTTTCCATACTGTCTAAAAAGTTAAAGAATTAAGGGAACTTTCCAACAAAGAAATAAAAATGGTAGGTCACCGAATTAGTTTCTCAGATAATTTACAAAAACTGAAATTTGTGGACCTTGTGCGTTGCCATGGTAACTGATATGACGTCACAAGTACCCTTAAAGTATAGCCCAACAATAGAGTTGCAAGGAAACATATAGTTTGCCCACACCATTAAACATCCTTCTTTGTAATCTTCCATCGTTTCACAAACAATATAGCAACGAAAAACACTTTCGAGCCTCCTTAATGTTGAACAAGAGTTATTACTGACAAAGGCAATATTGCAACACAAGAAACTAAAGTCAGTAGCAATAACCATGATGATTTTGTTTCAACATGGTTTAGGCCGAGGTTTCATCAGTAAATGAAATGTTACTTAAACAAAACAGTTGTAAGAGAAAGGTTGGACGAGATATTCACTGCTTTTAGGGACTCGCCACTTTTGTGACATATAAACGACCACTGAATTTTGTCACTACTTTCTGAGAATTAAACAATGCATGAACGAATAATCACAGCGTCTTCTTACCAACTATAGTGCCATCTGCTTGCACAATGGGCTGACATAACACTGACTGCGCTGTGCTGTCTGAAATACAAGAAGTGACAGCGAAACAAACGTGAACCGTTTAATTAACAAAGGGAGGATGAGTGTGTACAACAGCCTGCCTCTGCACAGGCTACTGATTGGGACCTTAAAAAACGGTGCAAAAGAAAACAGGGGAGTACAGCTTGTTTTTCCCGCCCATCGGGTACACTTACCTTCAATACCGATCCCTTTAGGAAATCTTTCATCCTGCAGAGAGAAAACAAGGCTTAGCTAACAGAGTCGTACAATACTCAATAAAAAGACATGACCAGTTCACTCAATTACAAGTGAAGTCCTTTCTGAGTGTATGCACCCACGTGACTAGCGGCCATATTTGTTAAAAGAAAACAAAGAAAGTTTTTGCATTACAAAAGAGTGCCAACTCTCTCAGGATTGATTTAGTACACCACCATGGTCAACTTGTCATTGTTTACTGGGACACCAACATGGCGGTGGTAACGTCATATGCATAAGCTCTATTCTTCACCGTTTCTTTTCTTGTATGTTGCTATGTCGGTTGCGTACACAAGTTACATATACGCAGTAGAGCCACTTTGCAGGACTAAGGCAGGGGCAGATCCAGGAATTTCTGAAAGGGGGGGTTGTACACTATCAATGAATGTCACCTGTTCATGTCGCTTGTTATACCTGAACCTGATACGACCTTTGCGAAATGTACATTATCTTTTCATAACTTGAGAAGCAGTCGAATGGTAAAAGTGAAATAATTTCGTAAAAACAATTTTATTCCATTATTATTTTACGAAGAATCAAGAAAAAAAAAAAAATTCTCAAAGGGGGGGGGGGGGGTTACAACCCCCAAAACCCCTCCCCTGGATCCGCCTCTGCTAAGGGTAACGGCTTACTTTTTCTTCTTTCTTCTTTTTCGTTCAAAAATACGACTATCTTAGTAAGTAAGCTATCCTGTATATAACGAAAAAAAAATAGGAAATAAATTTGAGATTTTTTGTTATCCATCTATCGGCCAAGGACAGGACACAGAACAGCAATGTGGCTCCCTGACAAAACTTGTTACACATAAAATTTATCGAGTTACAAATTAACAAACGAGTTAACAGCAAGAGGGGATATTGAAAAAAAATATCGCATTACCCCGAGAATATCCCTGACGAAGAGTCTCTCCCCTGTGTCTGCGACATAAGCTGCTACTGTACCTCCATGTCCAATGGTTTGACGACACAGAGATCGGGATCTATGACCAAATAATACTCAAGAACTTTAATGTCTTTGCTTCCCTTTCTCGTTAAGCTCAATTTTGGAGAGCCGCGGCATGTTATCCCGGAAAGGTTTTCGTCTCAAGGAAAAAAGCAACATTGTTTTCGTTTTGTTTTCACCTGTCCACTCTAATCCGTTTTCGTAAAACGCATACCTTTTTGATGCGTTTTTGCCTATCGTCCACAACAAAACAACCGAAAACGCTGATGGAAGCGACTGTACGAGACGCTTTTTTCGGGACCGTTTTCAAAAGCCTCTGTTTTCACCCATTCACACTAGAAACGGACCGTTTTCGAAACGATACGTTTTCACAAGGCTCCACTTTTGAAACCGTTTTGAACGCGTTTTCTCTCGTTTTTTGAACGCGTTTTCCCTCGTTTTAGTTTCGACGCTAGGCGAAAAGCGGAAAATTCATCAAAAACTATGCGTTTTCGCACGAAAACGAATGGTCGGAGCATCAAAGAAATTCGCTATAAATTTTAGCCGTCTCCAGGCGAGTTTCGTTATTAAAAGAAAATTCCTTAGTTACAGTATCTCGAGTAAAGAAAATTTGCAGCAGGGAAAGAAAATCGTTTAACTTATTACTGATTTAATGATCTGCCGGGTTGTTCGAAAGTCGGTTAACGTTAACCCAGGATTAAACGTTACCTGCAGCATTATTTTTTCTTGTTTAAAATTGTTTTTCACCTCTAACGTTTGGTGTAGTTTGAGATTACTGCAGTTTAAAACTGTAGGACAAACAATATAATCAGAACACCTCACCAAAGAGTTGCAAAACTGAAATCAAAATTCTCGCTAACCCTGTGTTAGCTTAATCAGGCTTTGAACAACCCAGCCCAAAGAAGTTCAATTGCAGCTATATCCAGAGGTCCACATCATGACGATATTTATCTTTTAGAGCAAGCAAGCATTCTCACAAGAAAACATCTCTAAATAAAGAGAAACGTCCCAATGCCTTTAACTTTATTATGGACTATTTTATCTATGGTGTTTCCAGTCTGTCTTTCTCTTGAAAATCAGGAAGTATATTGTTCCTATCCCCTTTTTTGCATTCTTTTTCACGAGGATAAATACTCGGACCCGGAGAAAAAGACCGATTGCAAGCAGTATCAAAAACAGCAGGCGGGCACGCATTTTAACTCCGGAACTTTTTGTTGCACGTTGAAATTGTTGTTGTCGTTGATGTTGTTTACCTTGGCTTGTTCTCAGAATACAGATAAATTTCCTACGGGAGACATGAGAAAAATATGATTAGCTGCTATTTACATGACTAAATATTACATGTGCAAAGATGAATCGATGTTGTTAACACGCACATTCCATACAGGTAGTTCGAAAGAAAGTCAATATTCTCTGCCAGACCCCAACATTTGAGAAACAAAGCAACTAAAAAATATTTTAACGTTTTTCTACAATGGTTCATCATGAAATTCTCACTCAGCAACTAACTGCTACTGGTGGAATAAAAATTGTTCATGTAAAGCACTATAATTGACAGAGTTTTCTACTTACTCTTCCATTCTTGTCCACCAAGTAAAGGGAATGTCTATCGGCATGTGTCGCTAATTTTTTTAAGGTAGGAATTGAAATAAATTGATCATTAAATAAACAAACAAAACGAATAAAATAACAACTCAATAATATAAGAATGTTAACACGAAGTGAGCAGGCCATGTATTAAAAGAAACAAAAGAAAAGCGAGGGTCCGTGACTTACTGACACATCAGTACAGACCTACAACTCAATTAAGGTATTATGATATCTTACTAATAGTAAGATATCACGATTTATTATATGGAGGAGAGTGTTTTACTGGGAACTAAACCACTCGTAGATTCCATACACCACTTCACCCGGGACCCGTGTGGCGTATTTTCCGTATGTCAAATTTGTGAGTGTCGTTCCGTTCAATGATGTCACGATTCCCGCTTTTTGCTTTAGTCTCCATATAATAAAAAGAACATTACACGTTGGCTCGAAGATATGAATTTTATGTTCTCTTGGCAAGAACAATATCTCACTCGTTCACTTCGCTCACTCGTGAGATATTGTTCTTGCCACTCGAACATAAAATTCATATCTTCTCGCCACCGTGTAATATCCTCTATATCTCTACTGCATGTATGATTTGGACCGGAAAACCATTTGTGATCATGTCATGTGAGATGGCCATAACTTTAATCAGGCTATACAGTAGAATATGACCTACTGAACTGCAAATCGAAAAGTGCATAGTACCTGACAGATCAAATAACTTTTCACAGTAAATAAATAGATAACAAAATTAATAGAAAAAATTTCTTTGTGTATTATCTTTTTTTTGCTAGCAACATTTCATGAAAATGAAATTGAAATAAGAGCCTTTAAGAGCTTTCTACACATTGAGCTTCCTACAGATTGAAAAGTAAAATAACTTTGTTTCATGCTTATGTCAGGAAATATAAATTTTGGTGCAATTAACTAATAGTTATCAGCTGGAAAACAAGATCTAACAATGGGCTGCAGGGTTTCCCAGAAAATTTACGTTTTGTAGGCACTCCATATTTCAAAGATTGTCCCAGAATTAATATATTTATTGAACAGGAAAAGAATATCCAAAGATAAGAAAAGTAAACTTGAAATTAAAAAATTAAAATTAAAATTTATAAGATGGAATCAGCTACTCACCTGCTGCGACACTTTTGACGAGCTCGTACATGACTCTCACTTTCTTTGGCTGTTGATTGATGTCCCTTGTCAGTTGCTGGAGCATTTTGCGCTTGTCTGTATGCACACAAAACTTTATAGAAAAAATAGATATTCAGCTTGTCAACAGACTTCTACCAACAGTAGATAATGCTGTCAACTGAACATTAAGTGTACAATTTTAGCCACATTTTATGACTGCATACTGAAAAATATGTCTATAAAATAAAGTGACCTACAATATTTATTCAAGAAGTATCTTTGTTATTACCTTCCATTTAGAAAGTGATGGCCTTACTCCTAGAAAATAACAATTGAAAGAAAAAATATGAATTCAAACCATCCAATATGCATGTGAATAAAATTAAAGTAAAGTTAAATCTGCAACACTTTAAGAGTATTAAGTTAACTGACCTCAGGAGGACACCTATTAAATGGATATAACACCAATTAGTATATACACACTCAGTGATCTTGGTGTTTTAAGCAATCTGATTGGTTCGCTATCTCTGGCTAATGAGCATTATTCACCCCCTACCGAGTGAATAATGCGTAAGCCAAACAAAAATAGAGCATACTTTTGAATATAGCATACTTTTGATTCACACTGATTTGAACGGTGTTTAAGGACCATTATTCTAGACTGTCACGAGGTTTTTTCGAAGATTAACTATAGATTTTCCATGTTCAAAGATTCTGTAAATAGTTTCGCGAATTCGCGTATGCTTTGTACCGCTTGCACGTTTTCCGAGCATGAATTGAGAGGCCAATTAAATCGATTTTTAATGGTTTCCTTCTGAAATGTTGTTGAGATCACTTCCTGTGTATATACTAAAACAATTATTCTTCTTAGTGGCAGAATATTTACCTCGATTTCAAAGAATAATTGTTAAATATTAAACCATTTTGTTGCACAAAACTTGCAATAAACAGAAATTTTACAGGCTCATTTGACTTCTAATGGTTCAGCCGAGACTCCTTATCATTGTTCAGCGATATCATGTTAAAGCTGAGTGATTATTCCAGATTGATGCATTCATTGACCAAACATTGTACTATGAGCAGTCTTAGCTAGTCTTAGAGCCAACACCCTGTGTCAAGCATACACTAGTGAAGGCCCCAAGGCTGTCCACTTAATACGGGATTCACTGTATTCAAAAATTCCTCTTCATGAGAATGAGTCTTCAATGAGCAAAAAATTAACAAGGTAGAAACTCAATCTTTTTTTAACAACTAGCAGTCTCTGATCTTCAATTCAAATCTCACAATCATAATCTAATAGTCAAATATTTAAATAATTATATACTTTTAGAAATAAAATTCATAAACTTTCAATGATTGAAGATAAAATTTTCAGGCACTAACAGGTATGGAAGTGTTGGTTGATGACCATGGCCACTTAGGGCATTAATTACTAAAATACCACATTTCTACTACACTAATAATCTCAGTGCACAATTATGACGAATTTAAAGTTTTCGGGCACTTACATAATACTGTAACACGAAACATGCAATCCACTAAGTGAAACTCAGTAGTTTCTAAGAATTCAACATTTCTATAGACAAACATCCCATAATCACATGGAGCAAGTCTAGGACTAGTCCTAATTTTTTTTGCTAATAAATACTTTTTGTTAAAGTACTGACAGATGGATGGATACCAGTATTGCTATCTCCAGTAACAGGTGCCACAGCTTGTGTTTTTCTGATCAGCCATCTTTCAAGCTTCTCTTGGCTGATGTCTGCCATGATAAAGTCCTCCAGTACTTGAGGGTGGGCAGAAAGGTATTCTTTGACTCGCATCTCAGAGAGAACTGCCACATAGCAAAGAAAAGCTTCTCAATTATTCGTTGTTGCTGACATTAAATTCTGTATGTTACTTGTAATTGAATTATGTGTACTGAACTGAAAAATGGATTTGAATAGGCCATTTCTGAGTTGCTTTTTGACTCTGTGTTAAAGAGAGTCTTAAATGCAAAAGCATTCTTATGAAAATTAGTTCTACCAGCAGGTTCCTTTTCATGCAAATCAAACTATTTACATATGAAAGGTTTTGCACAACGTACACAAATTATGTACCTCGGAGATGGGCTTATGTGAATTTATTATTATAGGGGGAGGGTAGGAAAAATAGGTCTTGTAAACATGATCAATTCCCCCTAGTATGGAAATTATCCCAGGGAGGTAAGGTGAGTGGGTACAACTTCCATGGGAGGGGTGTAGTCATTATAAGTAACCACACAATGATATGGTTAATTTTTGACGTATTATGAAAAAAAAAACACTTACTCTCTAACTTATTTGTTTACAAAACCACACTTACATTTCTAATTTCTAGGATTACATTTGACGTATTTCTATATCAAAACAAAGTGTTTTTGGCAGAGTTAATTGCTTAAAGTGCAATTCTTAATATCAAAAAGATAAATAAAAAATAAAAATAACATGAATGATTAAATTACATGAATTAAACAAGTATTGGAAGTAAAAATAAATCCAAGATATTAGTTTGAAAAAACACTAAAAAATAAAATACAAGAAGATGCTTTTCTTTTTACTTGTACAATTTTTAATTAACCGTTTTCAGCAGACTCAGTCTTAAGCAGGTGAAAAACGGCCAAAACCCTAGTGTTCTGTTTTCTCGCTGCCATTACTGCAGTATTCAATGAGCTCTCTGATACAAAGCTTCCAAATGTAAACATCTCCATCTTAGCACGGAAATAATTCAGTCTCGTTTTTGTTTGAAAATTCTATTTCCGTTGTGCACAAAAACACCAAGAAAAACACGTTTTTCTTTGTCTTTCCGTTTTTGTGGGCCATCTTTACATTTTCTTTTTCGCTCGATAATTGTTAAAATCTTTGAGGTAAACTTAAAGGTTCAATTTCAGCTGCCGTTGTCTTTTATCATGAATAAGTAATACCTGTCGCTTTTTAAAATAGTCTTGTGAATAGAACCTGACAACGGGTCTTCAAAATTATTCCAAAATAACTAAAATCACAGAAATTTTATCAAAAACTTTACATCATCGTGTACTTTTTCTTTAATATTTTGATACATGGAACTTCACTGAGGTCTAAATTTAATTCAAGCTTAAATAGAATTGATAAACAGCAAAAATATTGTTCCTTGTTTAATCTGTGCCTTATTTGACTGAGTGGACGCAAAATTTGCATTGAAATCTGTGAGATCTACCTGAGATGAAAACGAAAAGCGATTACAAAATGAAAAAAAATCAAGGTATTGTCCGAAAAAAATACGAGTTTTAATTTTAGTGGCGTATCACTATCATAGAGGAACTGCCGCACGCAAATTCATTTTCAACGACGAGTTAGCATACAATTAAACTTATGGATACTACACAACTAGCCAAGAGCATTAAAAGCTTAATTTTGCTTTGAGGCTTCGAATAACATTTTAGAAAGCGTCTTTATTACAAAGCTCGAGTTTCAGCACATATGACGACGGTTTGTCACGGTGGGCTGAGTTCTGAGTGAGGAAAGATATAACGAAATTCAGTTAAGCTTAATGATGCTTAACATATTTTTCATTAGAATTGCTTGCTGGCTACCCGAGCATTCAAGCAATCGTTAGCAACAGCCATTAACACCGGGCAAAGTCTATTTCGCAATGTCACGCTGAAACCCAAATTTTCAGACCGGTCCGCGGTAGTTGACAATTTGAAAGCTAGATGAATCCAAGTCTTATGCAAAATAATTTTCATACAGTATAAACAGAGTGCTTATCGTTCAAATAAAACACACTTCACCATTCTCGAAATGCGAATTCGGAGCGAATATCTACGACCGTGTGATAACGATTCACAGCTCATTACATTTACAGCATTTTGTAAACATATCTCAGAACTTCTTACCAACGGAGGGTTTCTCTCTGAGACTATCTCCACCGGTGTGGGATTCATCGCTTACGTTTCCATTCTCTCTAAAATTACGCAGCGTTATTTGATTGGGAAGTGGAGGAAGCCTACGAACACTGACTTGCTTGGTTGGCGAAGACATCTTCTCTCCCAGATTGAACATTTGCAGAAAAATTAAAATAGAAAATCCAACCTGATATGTACGCCAAAGCCATGCCCGCTACTGTTTACGTCGCCGTTCGTCGTCATCTGTCGGAAGGGAAGTTATGTGCGCGCGCGCGTGCAGCAGTCAGTATCTTTGAAGATTGCACCGGGGGGACTGTGTAAAGTAAGGATGCGGATGGCGGAATTGGAAGCGGAGGGCGGGCGGCGGACGGTGAAAAAAAACAAATATAAAATATACAGGACAAAATGACCATCATTTGAAAAAAATGAAACAAAACAAAGAGATGTTGGAAAACAGTACAGGAAATCAACTTTCGTGTAATAAAAATGTTGTAACGCCAGTTTGAAAGTTGTTGCGAAGTTTCATGCACTTATCTATATCAGCGGCCATCCGGGGGGCTGACCCCGGGGACATACGGGGGAATAGCGCGGGATTTACTGACTTTTGTCGCCAATTTCTGGCCCGGGACGGGGGCATTGGACCGCTTTTGCACTTCCGAGGCAAGACACACAGGGAAAGACCCGCGGGATTTGTAACACCGCCGCCATCTTGAAAGATCTGGATCGCGGAGAATAAACAACGGTCTCCATTTGGCGCGAAAATGCTAGGATATTTGTCCGTGGACATTATCTGTTCCGAGAAGCGAACATTAATCCGTTACGATCTGACAAAAACTCCTTTAATTTCATTTTAGCAACTAGCAAAATAGCTGACTTAAGCAATTCACGCGCCTCCTTGCGGGCTAGTTTTAATGCAAAAGTGACAAATACCAAACACCTTGACCTAAAAGGTCGCCTCACATCTGCGCCATTATGCAAAACACATCTATGCTGAAGAGTCTCAAAACGAGTAGCTTTTTCAAAGTAAAGCTACAGCGTCTCTAAAGGAAACCGTACGAGGTCAAATGCGATATCCGTGATAAGAATCTACCTACTGTACTAATCACAGTCAGGCCCGGCGTCACTACAGTATAGACTGCAAGTAAGCCAACATTTCCACGTTAAATTTCATATTTTGTCCCTCGAAAGAAAAAAAAATCGGCGACTTAAAAACATATCTTGCAATAAAGATGAGCCAAAGCAATGCATAAGCACATGGCCGGCAAATTACAGGGGCGTCAAAGGCGACAAAGCGACTCGCAGATACATGTAGTCGTGTGAATTAAACCCATTACACGCACTTCAATATAAACGATACAGAGATTATTCTCCAAGCTTTCGGGATACTTTTCGATGAGTTTTCCGGGGATACTTCGATATGTCAATTTTAATTGTTAGTTTATTATTTTTAATTTTGCTAATATCATATATATTTTTTTGTTTTCTTTAATCTTATCTTATTATTCTTTTTTTAATTTTAATTTTTTTTGCCCGCCGTCCGCCTTCCGCCATCCTGCATCCGCCGTCCGCATCCATACTTTACAGAGTCCCTGTACCGGGGCGCCGGAGTCCGCGCTGGGAGGTTCGACGATCCCGGAATAAACTATCTAGGGGAAAATGCTTCCATTTTAATTTCATTTGTCAAAAATTACTGCTAAGGGCTTCTTCGCGTATCTGATGAAACAAGCAGGGACACAACGGTTAAACTGCGCGCGCGCAAGTTCTTATCCATAAATACAAGGGGAAAATGTAAGCGGGGAACGGCTAAATCAGGGGAGGGGAATTCCTCGCCCAGTTGTCTTCAGTATATTCCCTTAGGGGAGAGCGGTGTCAGACTATGTGGGTTTGGGGTTTGCCCTGTCCCCGGAAATTTAAAATTTAATAAGGTGTTTGTCTACGATGGAACAAATCAATTTTGAAAAGTTTCCAAGAAAACACAGATGTGCAAAATTCAATAAATCAACCAGGAGTGAAAACAACTAAAGTAACATTACCTTGTATTGCAACTCAGCCGCACTAAATAATGTATGTACTGAGTGTGTAAAGGCAAGTGAACCGAAATATGAAGTGGAACTGATAAAGGATGACTGTTAAGGTTTTCCTTTTCCGTTTTGGGTACTAAATTTAGACTTTTTTCGTCTTTTTTTTTACCTTTGGTTGATTTGCTTGTTAGTCACTAATCGTCCCCCGCTGTGAATATGGTGGAGTGTTGTCGATTGTGTTTGCGTTCGAAAGCTAACGAAAGTGACTTATTTGTGTGTGTTTGAAAATTACTTTTGAACGTATGACGTCGGTGTGAAAACAATTTACTCTCAGATGGCATGGCTCATCCCTCGTTTCGATTCCATATTTATATTTTTATATACTCAAGGCATGTGCAAAGCGAAGTCGAGAAATGCCAAAGCAATGTTTCAATGTTCGTGCGTGATTTCTATAGCGAACAGTTTCGATAAGTCATGCATTGCATGGCAGTGTATTGGACATGATGGGAAATGAATGGCAGTGAAAATGACACTGAATCTGGCAGCCAGTTGACAGATTTTTAGACGCGCAAAACGTTTATATGTTCAACGGGTTCTTATCAAATAGTCCAAATGGGAAAATGACCGAAAAATAAACTTACAACGGTCCTCATTTGAGCAGCTGACTGTTTAAAGTACGTTTTACTGAGTTAAAAGCACAAATAAGAAAGCTTTTGGCAATTAGTCAAAGAATCGGATTAGCTTTCGTGATGTCGCAGTGTCTCTGTATACGTGTTATCACACATCCGTCTTCATAAATAATCCGTCCATAATATGTCTAGCTCGATTCTTGTGCGTTAAATTGCTTTATTATTCAAATTTCATACACTGTACGAATTCCGATTTTCTGATTGGTTGATTTGTGCCACTTGACACTGGGTTATGACGAAACAACCGCCTTGACGTCATTATCGTGGTGTAATAGCCGTGGTGTAAATTCAATACACCACTGTCATTACACTAGCCTACGTGTAACCGTACCCTCCCCCCGTTTTTCCTCGGGGGAGGGTACGGCTACATGTAGGCTATCATTACACTATGGCTTCGGCTGACTCAAAGTTTGAAGATTTTTGTTTGCAGTGTATTCAATTTGAATAATAAAAATGTTAACGCACTCATTGCTCGTGAATTATCGGGATTTGCCTGCACTCGTTCACTAACAATGAACTAAAAATTTGCAATACCGCACTCGGCGGCCTCGTGCGGTATTGAAATTTCGCGTGCATTGTTAGTGAACTCGTGCAGGTATATCCCGATAATTCACTCGCCGAGTGCGTTAACCTGTAAATAAAAAGGTGCCACTTTAGCTCAGTTGGTAAAGCGCCAGTCTGTTGAGGACTCGAACCCCACACCAGACCAACAATCAGGGTCTTAAAGCTGAGGAGAATGTGCTACCTTTGTAATTACATTATGCAAATAGTTAGACGTTCAAGTCTTCTCGAATAAGGACTATAAAAAGTAGGCCCCGTCCCCTGCATCTTCTGTGTTACACCCGGGGAGGGGGGTACTTAACAAAGTTTAATACGGGGAGGCTCCGCCCCGAGGTCCAACCACGTGCACTTACCCTTTTATATACCATTTTGAAAAAAGGTACCCCTTTCATATACCTACTTTTGGAAGTCTTGTTCCCACAGTTCATGTAGTACTTAATAAATAAGCTGATACAACCATAAGGGGCGTCTATTCGAAATAACTTAATTAAAGGCCCTTTTAAATACCTAAATGACCGATTTCCCTACCCTTTTATAAACCTCAACTTGTGAAATGCCTACCCTTTTATATACCTGAAGCCTATAGGCCATTATAGGGAGTACCCCCCGGGTGTTACATTTTTAGAAGGGGACGTTACAGAACACAACACACATGTACAACGGGGGTTTTGTTACTGTAATTCTGTTACCCTCCTGGCCGCCTCCAAAATGTCGGCGGCGGCCGGGAGGGCAGAACTCCCCGTTGTATATGTGTGTATGTTACCAAATTTCGTGCGATGCGGGCGGTGACGAGCATATGGGTAACAATTATTTCCTATTGAACAAATGTGCCGCCTTGGTATAAATGAGTGCTGCAAGATTCTCATCTGACGTTCTCGAGTTGTTCTACATGGTTCAGTTTCGCTCTTGATGACTAGTAGGCTCGATTTCCAGCCGCTGTTCGGGAAATGAGCCCGCGCTCCTGGGTAGACCAGGCACGAGAGAGCGGCGGAAACTCTAGCCTATATGACTAGTGAGGACTGGGAACAACACAGAAATGCAAAGACTACCATATTTGCAACGAAAGTTTGGTTAAAGATATTTTATTGGACTCTGTCTCGGTGCATGACTATGATACAGGCAGGTTATTGTGTTCAAAGCCACAGAAGATGTATGCTCCAGAAAATAAAATTCATTGGCCCGTAAAGAGAAAGAAAAGCGAGAGACCCAAGTATCAATGGATCGCCCTCAACCAGGAAACATGTTTGTTCTGGGCCGAATCTTTCTCGCTGCAAAACACGAGGACTCAGTGAAGGACCATTGCCACATCACAGGAAAATACCGCGGGCCACACACGATGCAACTTCCAACTCTGATTGAATGCAAAATTCCGTAACTTAAAGGCCATGATGGGTAACTCTTTTTCCACCACAATCTCTTTCATCTCCTTAGCTTTCCTTACATTTCTTTGGTTTCCTTCCAAGAACGAATTCGACATTTTGGGTCTTATGGCAGTTGCAATTTAACAGGTCTGAGATATTTTGAAGAGGTTAGAAATTGAGTAACAGCCCTCTCTTTGATCGTGACAGCATGTTTTTTTTTTCTGATAATACTGGTCACTTCATTGCCCAGAGCACTAACAACGTCGGGAAGCCTTTTGACCAACACAGTCGACCGCTGGCATACTGATGACGTAACAGGCACTCAGCCAGCGTGCGGCTGAAACGTTCAACAATGGCTCGGTCTCTGTTAATTTCGGCGCGCCAACAGCGAATCTATGTTTTGTATAAAGGAAATAGACTGCAAGGCTGATTCTACATGAAAAACGTTTCGAGACACCAACATGACAAGAACCGATAAAGCAGGATCGCAACAGTGGACAGCTGTTTCGGCCTTCTTGGGCATAGTCAGCACTGTGTAGTGAAGATAAGTAACGCCAGCCAAGGAGCCAACGCACATAAATTGCAAAGACCCGTTCACTATTTTAAGTTCCGTACTTTGAACTCAATTGCGCTCCGAAACACACCTTGCCATATCACGTGTTTCGGAGCGCAAGAAGATCAAAGTGTCACGATTGATTTCTCGAAAAGCAAAAAAATAAATGCGGCTGGACAAGGCCAGCATAAACATTTAAACATATGTTTTGCAGTTTTCCATTTCGTAGGTCACGCCCATGAACTCGCGGCCAGGGTCAACCTGCAGCATCATAGGACTGCGCTTTTCCTTTGAGGCGGCTCAGCTTGCGGTGCTGCATGCACAGGTGATGTCCACAGGGGAGTCTGTGGCTGCCTCTTCGTGGAAACTCCTTTTTATCTCTTCGCGTTTGTAGTAGATGCCAATCATTGAAACGAAAATGCTGACAACACTGAGCCATTGAGTGGTGGTGAGAACATTTGTTGTGTCTGGACTCACAGCGGTGTTTGTATCAGGAGTCACCTCTTCCTCAGGGCTCGCTTTTGAAGTTTCTTTTCCGTGCTCTTCTAGCCGATATTATTTGTAATAATGACACAAGCCTGAGGGGGGGGGGGGGTACTACCAGGAAAATTGGGTGGGGGTGTGCGGCCCGCTTCCCAAAAACCTTCCCTATTTATGACCAAAATCTGCGATATTCCCTACCCTATTCATGACCTGACCAAAAATTCGAAACCCTATTTATAACCTGGACCTTACATCAAAATCCTATTTAGACCTGCCTTATAACTTTATCTCTAGTTAAGACCAACGTTAAATTACCGTAGACATAATTTGTGTAGGGCTTTTGTTAATTTTCTTTTCGATAATGATGAGAAAGTGGCTTCTAAGTTTAAGAACATACCCAACTTAGGGCTAGATGGCAAAAACAATGCCCTATTTATGACCAAAATGGCCGAAATCGGCCAAAATCGATACCTATTTATGACTAAAACGGCTGAAAAACCCTACCCTTTGGGGCCGCACATACCTACATAGCCCATATAAGGGAGTACCCCCCCCCCCCCCCCCCCGGGGACACAAGCCTCAGCTAAGGTATGTTTTTCTGTTCTTCGCGAGCTTGTTTTAGCTTTGCTCACAGCCACCGTCTTGAGATTTTTTTTGCTGGTTTACAACCTCGTTCCCAGGGCCTTTCCCTGGCTTGGGGGCGGGGCGGGAAAAGGCCCTGGCATCGGCTGGTCACGTGCCGACTTTACACCCTGAAATCCTGGGTGTAATAAATTCATCATCATCATCAATCTTTATTTATCCACGAGATCATATCACTTTACATGGTCTTCCTACGAATCGTGTTTAAAACTATACTAAAATACTCTAAGGAACTATAATGTTAAAAATACAAAAACTTACATTATGAATGATAAGACTTAAAATGAGTCAAGGTGTATTAGAAAAAATCTTTCCCATCAAATGAAGTTTTAAAAACATTTAAACTAGACAGTTTTCTAATCTCTGAGGGAATCTTGTTCCACAGAACAGATCCTCTGTAGTGTAGGCTCCCTTTTGCAGACTCAGTTCTGGGTCTGGGGACATAATAATTCATCTCAGAATTTCTGAGATTGTGTGAATGTACATTTGAGGTGTTGGTAAAGATCCGCCTCAGATACGCTGGGGAAAGATTATTATGGATTTTATACATTGTCACAGCCAACTGTTTAAGTCTTACATATTCTAGCCTTTCCCAGCCAAGCTCATCCAACAAAACACTTGAGCGAACATCATAGTTAGAATAGGTGAGAATTCTAGCAGCCCTATTCTGCAGCTTTTGAAGTTTGTCTGCTAGTCCCTTATTGATGTTACCCCATACGGCACTACAGTAATTAAAATATGGCATTACCAGTGCATTGTACATATTCACTCTAATATCAAATGGTATAAAATGACTTACACGCCTTAAAATAGCAATACCAGCGGATATTTTCTTTGAAATGGTATCAATGTGTGGGCGCCAGTTCAAAGATTCATCAATTTGAACTCCAAGGGATTTATGTTTAATTACTCTTTCTATGGGTGTATTATTGACTTTGACTGTGAAGTCACTATTTATTTGGGATAACTTAAATTGGCTCCCTATAAGCATGTATTTAGTCTTCTTAACATTTAAAGTTAATTTGTTTGCTGACAGCCATGACTGGATTAAATTCATATCATAATTCATTTTATGTTCAAGGACACATGGGTCTTCTGCAGACGTGGTAAGGGTAGTATCATCTGCATACATTCTGGGTTTTGAAAACAAATTACATGAAGGGAGATCATTAATATAAATAGTGAATAAGAGAGGGCCTAAAATAGACCCCTGTGGAATACCACATGTTATATTACAGAAATCAGATTGAGCTCCATCAATAAACGTTTGTTGCTTTCGATCAGATAGATAGGACTGGAACCAGTTAAGAGATTGAGAACTGACCCCATAGAGTTTAAGCTTTCCCAAAAGGATAGTATGATCCATGGTATCAAAAGCTTTTTTCAAATCCAGGAATATCACACCATTTAAAAGACTGTTGTCAATATTCCATAGCCATTCATTCGTAGCCTCAAGTAAAGCTGTTTCAGTGGAAAACATAGGTCTGAAGCCAGATTGTGATTCAGTTAAATTAGCGAGTTTGCATAATCAAAAGTGCCAAAATCACGTGGCGGAGAAACTGTTTGTGCTGTTCGACTTGGATCTGCTTTTAAACGTTGAAACTTTATGTCGTTTTGTTCAGTTAAAGCCACTTCAAGTAATGTTTTGAATATTTAGTGAAAGGCAAAGACATTGTTGCCGTTCCACTGACTGGCTTGGCAATCTCTGCTGTTTCAGCGTCTACCGGATTTCTTGCCTGTCAAGGCGGACAATAATATTTTGTAAAATATACGAATTCCACTGTTCGTGACATTTATACATTTGCCATTTTCTGTTCGGTCACTCAAACATTTTGTCGCTTCACTCGTGTTTATGAAGGGCCCTTCATGTTGTATTCTAAGGAGTAATTTTAAAGTTGCGTGCTATGCCGAGGCCGAACAAACAGTCAACAGTCAACAGACTTGCGGGTAAATAGTTACATTTGAATCCTGTGGTGCCAGAACGATCCGTGAGGAGGAATAAACCTATACGTCAAGCAACAGCCCAAACATAACCTCGACCAGATAACTACAAGAAACAAGAATTTCTCAAGACCAGCGTATAGCTTTCTCGAAGTAAAGCTACGGCATCTCCTAAGAAACGCACAAGGGCAAATATGATATCCGCAATAAGAAACTACACGTACTGTATTTGCAAACAGTTCTAGTTACCGCCGGTCCCAGCGTCACAAAATAGAATACAAGTAAAGCGCAAAATGTTCACGGTAAACTCACTAAAGCGTCATATTTTTCCCTCAAAAAACAAATACTTGGAGACTTTAAAAAATATATCTTGCAATAGAAATGAGCCTAAACAACGCATTTACACATGGTAAATATCACAGAGGTGTCAAACTCCAGACGAAGCGACATGCAGATAACAGCGGAAATCATGCAGACCTACGGCGACCTCTAAAAATTTGCGATAGCACGATCTAACGGCTCAACTCTACCTAATTAAAATTACTCCTTAGAATACAGCATGAAGTGCCCTTCATAAACACGAGTGAAGCGACAAAATGGTCGAGTGACCGAACAGAAGACGGCAAATGCATAAATGTCACCAACCGTAGAATTCGTGTATTTTACAAAATATTACTGTCCGCCTTGACAGGCAAGAAATCCGGTAGACGCTGAAACAGTAGAGATTTGCAAAGCCAGTCGGCAGAACGGCAACGATGTCTTTGCCTTTCACTAAATATTCAAAACATTACTTGAAGTGGCTTTAACTGAACAAAACGACAAAGTTTCAACGTTTAAAAGCAGATCCAAGTCGAAAAGCACAAACGGTTTCTCCGCCAACGTGATTTTGGCACTTTTGATTATGCAAACTCGCTAATTTATTACACCCAGGATTTCAGGGTGTAAAGTGGGCA
>JAHPZR010024503.1:20000-25000 GCA_019787425.1 Platygyra sinensis | reverse complement strand
GAAAATTTCTAGAAAAATCTGTTCCTAGATCCACACGATATGTAACTAAATGGTCGTTGAAAATTTTTACCGAGTGGCAAGCTTCAAGAAAGAATAAAGACCCAAACAAGGAAGAAGCAGGCTTCCACGTAGAACTCGATAAAGTTCAAGCTTTGGACACGAACATTGTCAATATGACACCGGAGTCTTTGAATCTTTGGTTGACAAGC
Source organism: Platygyra sinensis (assembly GCA_019787425.1). Taxonomy (NCBI): domain Eukaryota; kingdom Metazoa; phylum Cnidaria; class Anthozoa; order Scleractinia; family Merulinidae; genus Platygyra; species Platygyra sinensis. The sequence goes on along the minus strand of JAHPZR010024503.1, from coordinate 24,791 downwards.
GCACTGGACACCGTTCTAATGCACTGTTTCGATACCAAAAGAAAAGTGTTGAGCAAGAACGGAATGTGAGCGATTTATTGGGGCCACCTCGTGATGTAGTGGATGTAGTGGATGTTCCCGACTTAGATTTGAATTACGAAGTTAGGGATGAAGAATTGTGTAACATGCCAATGCCCAGTGAAGTATTTCATATAGAGATGTCTAAGTCAGTGTTTCACAACTGCACGTTTAATTTTGCAACAAAGTATATTGTAAAATATTATCCAGGAAATGAAATAAATATTGTGAACGCGGGGTGAACTATTTGTACGCCTGTTATGTTGGTTGTTAATGTGTGATTATCATTATACATGAATTTTTACTGTAATTGATTGAGATCTTTATATAAAGATTACGTGTGATCTTTATATAAAGATCATGGTAGTAGTTCTCATTAAAAATTCAGCGATAATTGTATTGTTTAGGCATTCAACCCCACTTTTCCCTGGGACTGAAATCAAGTCCCTTCCCTGGCTTTTCAGAATGACCATGTTTTACCAGGTATAAAGGTTCATGCACGTGATCAATTTGACGTCTCTGATAGGGTCATGTGCTTATGAATTATTAATGAGTTTTTGAATGGGATATAAAGCTCATGCATGTGACGCTTTATCGGTGTTTGGATAGGCTGTTTGGCTCATGAATTATTAATGAGTTTTTGAAGAGTCTATTAACTGAGTCTTCTATATTGTTCAGTAAAACCTTGTAAAAATGGCTTATTTCCTGTGAATTTTGTCATGATGATACAGATCCTACTTTTTGTCTGAATTTTTTTCCTCGAATTGTTTTTATATATAGTTAAGATTATAAATTGTCAAAAGGACTTTATGTTGTCCAATCCTGACTGGGAACATACTGATTGGCTTGTCTCGTCCACAGACGCCCGGGCGATATTAAGTTTTGGAGGGGCGCAGGGAGTCTGAGGAGAGGACTTCTAAATCATCGACTCTGTCGACTAGAAGTCTTTTAAAGATGGAAGAGGGCCTTCATCTTCGACACTTCTTCTTTTTCTCCTTCTCATTACTCACTCCTCACGCGTGCCAGTTAATGGAGAAACAGCCACGTGCCTCCAATACAGGATCTTGATACCTTTAGGGGTTCTTTTCAAAACGTCCGATGAGCACCCCGTCATTTTTATGTAGGAGTCCCCACGAGATCCAACCCTCTTAAGGAAATCATAAGCTGTTCAGTTTCATGGATCAGAGCGCATTGACTTTCTTACCAACTTGGCTGGACATCGAGGCGTATTTAAACGCCTCATGTAAATCCTGTGCGAAGTCCAAGATATCATCTTTCCCCTTCAGCAATTCATGCAAAACTGGGGAATGAAAAGGTCAAAATAGGAATTCAGTTTGTTACGTAAAAACATAAGTCGGTGAATTCTATTGTTTTCACCCAGTATCGCTCACACTTAGTCCCTACCTCCCCCTGTCCCCAACCCTGAATGTAAACGCCTCTGGTCTGGTTCCTTTTTCCTTTTTCCTTTTTTTTATTAGCATTATTTTTTAAAGTTTCCTGGGCCCATTAACCGAAGGCACCCAGAAAGCCATCAGCAATATCTCGAAGCTTATGATTACTGAGCTTGTTTATTCACCTATAAACAGAGCTTCCCTTCATACAAGAAGTTTCAGACGTATGTACTTCTCCGCTTTAGATCAGATTAACTAAAAATAGCTGGCTTTAACGGGGGCCGAAAAGTTTTCTGGGGCTTTCGAGAAACGGGCACAAAGAGTCATAAATTGCCATTTTGCGATCTTCACGTTGGTGTAAATTATAAAGGAGCACGACCTACGCCTCCCTCCCGTAATGATCAATAGGTTGTAGTTGCATATGGTTCTGAAAATGGCTGTGTGCTGTTTATTCCCAATCTTACCTCTTTGGAGCACTTAAGCAATATATCAGGCGATTTTGGCGGTGCCACGGGTCGTAGTCGAGCCAAAATACACGTGGCGAGAACACCGAGGTTGATATATTTCGACACAGATTTCCAGAAATGGCAACATTAGGTATTTACTGAACTCAAATTACATCAAGTAACCATGATATCGTAGCCATATTAGAGAGCGCATATCAGTCGCAGGTACAGTAGAATTTAAAGGGGTTCTGATTGGCCAATTGTGAGTTTGAGTTTCGTCCATCTGTCAAAAAGCTTACCTGACTGATGGACAGCCTGGCATATTTCCATTTGATGTTATCACAACGCTGGTGTTCCTCAATGATGTGTTTTCCCAACAATTTCTTCACCTCGTCTGTGTCTTTGTATTTCACCAGCAAATAACAAGTGCCACGCTTTTCCTGAAAATTTCAACACACAAAGAATACTGCCTTGAGCGAACACAATGTTGATGGTTTATCATTTCCCCATCACCACAAGTTAAAATCAATTTTACTGTGCATCCTAAGCCAGCTTACCATTGCTTATTTGGTCCTTCTCCTCTTTCAGTTCCTTCAAAGCTGAACCTATGTGGAGATACCTGTGATAAAAGGGAAAACTAGTTCATGGCAGCGTTCAGGTTGCTAGGGGATCGAGAAAAGTAAAGCAAAGCAAGGTAAAGCCTTGTAAGCCTTGTAAAGCCTTGTAAGCCTTTGTAAAGCCTTGTAAAGCCTTGTAAAAGCCTTGTAAAGCCTTGTAAAGCCTTGTAAAGCCTTGTAAAGCCTTGTAAAGCCTTGTAAAGCCTTGTAAAGCAAAGTAAAGTAAAGCAAAGCAAAGCAAAGCAAAGCAAAGTAAAGCAAAGTAAAGCAAAGTAAAGCAAAGTAAAGCAAAGTAAAGCAAAGTAAAGCAAAGTAAAGCAAAGCAAAGCAAAGTAAAGTAAAGTAAGCAAAGTAAAGTAAAGTAAAGTAAAGTAAAGTAAAGTAAAGTAAAGTAAAGTAAAGTAAAGTAAAGTAAAGTAAGCAAAGCAAAGCAAAGCAAAGTAAAGCAAAGCAAAGCAAAGCAAAGTAAAGTAAAGTAAAGTAAAGCAAAGCAAAGCAAAGCAAAGCAAAGCAAAGCAAAGTAAAGTAAAGCAAAGTAAAGCAAAGTAAAGTAAAGTAAAGTAAAGCAAAGCAAAGCAAAGCAAAGTAAAGTAAAGTAAAGTAAAGTAAAGTAAAGTAAAGTAAAGTAAAGTAAAGTAAAGCAAAGTAAAGCAAAGCAAAGCAAAGCAAAGTAAAGCAAAGCAAAGCAAAGCAAAGCAAAGCAAAGTAAAGTAAAGTAAAGTAAAGCAAAGTAAAGTAAAGTAAAGCAAAGCAAAGCAAAGCAAAGCAAAGTAAAGCAAAGCAAAGCAAAGTAAAGTAAAGTAAAGTAAAGCAAAGCAAAGCAAAGCAAAGCAAAGTAAAGTAAAGCAAAGTAAAAAGTAAAGTAAAGTAAAGTAAAGTAAAGCAAAGCAAAGCAAAGCAAAGCAAAGTAAAGTAAAGTAAAGGAAAGCAAAGCAAAGCAAAGCAAAGTAAAGCAAAGTAAAGCAAAGTAAAGTAAAGTAAAGTAAAGTAAAGTAAAGTAAAGTAAAGCAAAGCAAAGCAAAGCAAAGTAAAGTAAAGTAAAGTAAAGTAAAGTAAAGTAAAGTAAAAAGTAAAGTAAAGTAAAGTAAAGTAAAGTAAAGTAAAGTAAAGTAAAGTAAAGTAAAGTAAAGTAAAGTAAAGTAAATTTAAGTAAAATGAAGTGAAATTAAATGAAATAAAATAGAAGAAAATGAATATGTATTATTTAAAAGAGAGACTTAAGTGCGATTATGAAGTCCTTAAGGTGGCTGGAAACAGCTTCCAGCACTTTCGAAGACTTCGAGTTTGATGGGTCATTATAACCACTCTATTCTGGTTGATGCCAAAATGGTATGAACATGGTATCAACAAACTGCCCAATCATCGGTGAACAAGTTGCTGTTAATTTTGTGGCACAATAGGTTACCATGGCAACAATATGGCCTGCTAAAAACACCCGTAATATTAGCTTTAAGTGCTTATAACTCAAAAACTAGCTCGGTGACCCTCATTTTTTTATTATCGAAATGTAATCAGCATGATAAGATGCAACCTTTTGCAAAGTTTAAAAAAATATCTGCGAAGGGGGTTCAGCGCCATCTAAAATTCTGGAAAATTTAAGGTGGCTCTGAACCCCCTTTTGTTCACCGATGATTGGGCAATTTGTTGATACCATGATTTTGGCATCAACCGGAGTAGAGCGGTTATAATGACCCATCAAACTCTAAGGGCGCGTTCGTTTGGGATATTCCGGAATAAGAGTATATTCCGGAACGGTATTCCGGCCGGAATGGAAATCTAGGTATTCCGGAATGAGAATAGCTCCCAAACAAACGCTTACTCGCATTATTCCAATTATTCTAATTCCGGATTGATCCCAAACGAACGCGCCCTAAGTCTTGGAAAGTACTGGAAACTGTTTTCAGCCACCTTAAGAGGTTTTCACTTAAGCGCAGAGTGTAAAGAGTTCCAGAGTATAATTAACAGTTCTATATGGTTATATAATACGCAGATGATCGCTCCAAATGCTGAATTTCCGCATTTTCCTTTCTTTATTAATATATGTTGATTCCTACTGCAAAAGCTAGTCAAAACTTGTCAGCTTGTCATACGCCTGCGTTGCCGCCCATATAAACAATACGCGCGCAAGAGCATCCATCGATACAAGGCACGTGCGCAAGAGCATCCGCCCATACAAAGCAGTCGTGCGAGATCAGGCAGGTACGTAGGGAAACTTATTTTTGCATCCCTTTCCTCTCTTCCTTTGAATTATCACTTAATTAACATCACACGAAATTTTCC
>JAHPZR010024503.1:5000-15000 GCA_019787425.1 Platygyra sinensis | reverse complement strand
AACGCCTTAATTGTAGAAAAAGTTTTACTTAGTTTACGTCTGACTCGAAAGAAGACACACTGTGTATGGCTGTACTTCTTAGCCATTGCGTGTCGGTGGCGAGTTTCAGTTTGATGAATGGAGACAAACAACCCTTGGGGATTCATTTGCCACGATTGCGGCTTTTATATTGTAGAAAAAGTTTAATGTATATTTCACCCTCGAATGCCGCAACTGTGTAGATCTGTTCAGCACATCTGTTGGTTTAAAAACTTGCTCAGGCTAAATATGTAAGGACAGCGTTCAATCAAAAAGGAAGGACACGAAAAAATAGCCATTGCAGTAAAGGTTCTCCAAACTGATATGCGACTTTGTCATTTCACGTTGTTGTTTTGCAAGAGGATGGCAAGGAAATGTACAAAGATTCAAGTGCACGGGCGGAACCATTGTTTTTGCTCATTAAGCCTTTACTTGTTTGGAGACGTTCTCGTTGCTGTCGCCGTCGTGGTTTGTTAAAAACTCTCTATTGCTAAAGGCAAGAGAGACACTTCAATTGATTTTATTTCTCCACCTTGACAATATGAACGCGCTATCGTTAAAACTTACATGCAGTTGCAGTGTCCATATTTGTTTCTTTAGCCTGATAACTTTACTGTATAATTTTTCCGAAAACTTTTAGCAAACTTCCGTTCTGAGAATGGACAAACCAACGAGCTTTAACGGCCCGGGTAATTACCGGAGCTTCGAGAAACGGGCCCCCCTTGGCACGGTTGTCATGCCCAATCGCGGAGTGGATTTTTGTTGGATTTATCAAACGAGTGGCTGAGATCCTTGCAAACTTGACACCAGCCCGGCTAAACCGGACAAGCCTGGCTCATGTAATCAGCTAGGCCCTTAAAAAGGAAAATGAATAATAAATAAATAAATATCCTCTGGATCTATTTCACTCTCCAACAGCTTTTTTATCGAAGTCTTGTGTGGGTAAATGCTTTAGATTAAATTCGGCTTAATTCATCGATAAAAGGTCTTTCGAATCTCATCCTGTCTCTAGTATCTGAGCAACAACATTACGCTACTCCAACTGCGTCCTTACAACACCTGAAATCAAAATCTTTCAGAATAAATATAGGAAAATTTTACCAAAACTATTATTGGATGTTATTATTAGAATGACATTCTTTTATCTAAAAGTAATACGCCAGCCAGAAAACTTTTTCAAAGAGCACATTTCCAGTTTTATTTTTCTCAGTAGCAATAAGTCTAAATTAAATTGTTTATTTACTATGTGTTTACTCTTTTCTCTCTCGAATACCAGTTTTTTTTTTATCCTAAAATAATGTATTGAATAAAAAGCCAGATAATTTAGTCTAATATATTTTGTCTTTCCACTATCTTTGCACTGCAACTGCATGTAAGTTTTAACGATAGCGCGTTCATATTGTCAAGGTGGAGAAATAAAATCAATTGAAGTGTCTCTCTTGCCTTTAGCAATAGAGAGTTTTAACAAACCACGACGGCGACAGCAACGAGAACGTCTCCAAACAAGTAAAGGCTTAATGAGCAAAAACAATGGTTCCGCCCGTGCACTTGAATCTTTGTACATTTCCTTGCCATCCTCTTGCAAAACAACAACGTGAAATGACAAAGTCGCATATCAGTTTGGAGAACCTTTACTGCAATGGCTATTTTTTCGTGTCCTTCCTTTTTGATTGAACGCTGTCCTTACATATTTAGCCTGAGCAAGTTTTTAAACCAACAGATGTGCTGAACAGATCTACACAGTTGCGGCATTCGAGGGTGAAATATACATTAAACTTTTTCTACAATATAAAAGCCGCAATCGTGGCAAATGAATCCCCAAGGGTTGTTTGTCTCCATTCATCAAACTGAAACTCGCCACCGACACGCAATGGCTAAGAAGTACAGCCATACACAGTGTGTCTTCTTTCGAGTCAGACGTAAACTAAGTAAAACTTTTTCTACAATTAAGGCGTTGTCCTCGGCTTTGCCATCGTCATTGCTAAAAACACCCTGATGAGTCAGCAACGTAAACCTTTGCAACGATGTCACAAAGTCTCTTCTTTCAGCGTTTGACCACAAAGGCAATTTTTTCCTGTTTGTTAATTAGTGAATTTGCATTCAAAAACCGTGTTATTCAAAATCCGCAACAATTCCTTTAATCTAAGCTAATCTCAAGTGTCTTAAATAGCATCTCAAGAGTGTTACTCCTGGGGTACTGAATTCAGTATTTCTTTCTCATCACATGTCTTTGTCGTCGCTGTAGTTTTAAAAGCATAATGGTGGCGCCGGAAATTTTCTGAAATGTATTCAAAACGATGAATCATTTTCCGAGAAAATTGGCGCTAACACGTGAATTAAAGTCAAAGTCATGCAGCGTGACAATTAAATCTAAGTTTTTTTCCGCTTTGCAGTGGTTTGCGATCCAAAAAGAATAATTTTACGCACGGGTAGATGCCATTTGAAACAAACTGGAATATCGAAATGTAAATTCTCCTCTTGGTTAGCCATACGTTAATTTTAAAAACGTTTTGAGAATCTGGTTTTGCATCAAGACAATGACCACACAGTTGATGACTTTCTGTCTTCTCGATAGTTGATTTCTGGGCTAAGTATTAATCGTACGAGGAGAATTAACTATTGATAACTTTTGTGAATTACAATTAAACTGGGATGAATAAATAGCACAATGAAAACTTGCGTAGAGCCGTTTTTCGAACCGGTAGGCGATCTGATCGAGCAACCGAAACGCATCTTGTCTTGTCTTGTCTTGTCTTGAACAGGCAAAGAAAATGAAGGTTATCGTTGCTACTTTGCTTTTCATCTCGGCAGCTGAAGCAATTCGGAACCTGGTTGGCCTTCCAGATGAGAAGTCTAGTAGATTGCACCAATTACTGAAAGGTAAATATCACTTTGTTTACTTTTGATAACTCTGGATATTTAACTCAACCGATAGAGATCTGGCGGTTTACAAAAATTTACGAAGTTAGTTAGGCATTTACTATGGACTGGCTTCTAGAAATGAGTTTGATTGATGGTAAAAAATAATTCTCCAGTGAACAAAATTTCGCCAACTGTCTCGCTTGCGTAACCAGCATTTTTGCGTTTTCGTCTGCCTGTAGCAAGTGAGTGCTCGTATGCCAATATTCGACTGTTTCAAAGTTAATTCAGTAAAATTAAATTGAGAAGTGAGCATGGAAGTTTAAGATCACAACTCGAACTCGCTTAATTAACTAGTAATAGTTATCACTAAAGCTGCCCCCGCTTGAGAAGTGAGCATGGGAGTTTAAGATCACAACTCGAACTCGCTTAATTAATTACTGAGGTTGTATGCAATTCGATCTTAAGAGTGATATGTAATCGCTCAACCGGCCAAAAATATTTATTTTAATGATGGAAATTGCAGGCCTTATAACGCCAAATTAGTAACTTAGAAGACTTAAAATGAGTTAATCAAAAAATATTATTCGACAGAGTTTTCTTCAGCTTTTAAACTGTCATTACTGAAAAGCAAAAGAAGTGCTTTTAAGAATTTTTCAGCACTTCAATCAAGTTAAAGTCTTTTTTTTATATAAATATCCAACTCCAAGAAACAAGAGAAAAATCTTTCGCGCCATATTATGCATATAGCTGCTATGATCAATCATGTCTTTATATCTTTCTTCGCTTTTCCGCAATCTAATTTGTTCATGCACTGGTACGGTCCAAAAAACTTCAATGCAAAATGTAAATGCAAATTTAATGTCAAACACAGGGAGTGCTTGCGCACTCACCCGAGCCAGAGGCTCATGATAAAGTGCTTGAAATTTTGGTTTTTTGAGGGGAGTGGAAAACCGGAGTACCCGGAGAAAAACCTCTCGGAGCAAGGAAGAGAACCATCAACAAACTCAACCAACATAGCCGGGTCCGGGAATCGAACCCGGGACACATTGGTGGGAGGCGAGCGCTCTCACCACTGCGCCATCCCTGCTCCCCGTAAACTGAACTTTTGATACCTCCCATTTCATCTTATTCCGAAAGACAAAATAAGCTAAGTCGGTTTTGTTTTCCCACAAACAAGAAACTTAACCCCCATGGGAAGCAAAATAGCTGGTCTAATCACACTGTCAAAGGTTTCGATGACGTAGTCTGTGGGAATTAAAAAATTTTCCGCATTTGACGACTTAATGTTTTGTTTCGCCTCGACAATGAGCAAACAATAATGCATGTTTTGAAAACTTGTTTGTTGACTGGCCGCTACTCAAAACAATTTTCCTAATTAACATAAGAAACAGAACAAATGAAGGATTCTGGTAGTTGTAGTCAAAAGACACCATTGTGCAAATCAGTTGCCCACTGTATTTGTGAATTTACCGCAAAAAAAAAAACAGTTTTTCCGCATCTAAAATCTAGGCAGGCTACAGTTTTAGAAATTTACGATCAATAACAGAAGAATTATATCTTTCACTCAATTTCTTCACCCTGTAAAGTGTATTTTAAGTCCCGGTAAATGTACAGCTCGGTTAACAAAATTTCTTTATGTCCGTGGCATGAACAATCGGTTTTATACTTAAAAAATAGATTTACCGTTAGTCTCCTTCGCAGCCGGCTGCGAAGGAGACTAATGGCTACTAATTAACCGTGCGTCCGTTTATTAAGTGATCATAGATGACGTAATAATGTGGCAAGCTCACGAGGCAATAAATATTCAGCTCACTGTCATCTTTGTTCGTTTGTTTTTTAAGAACTGGATCTCCCTGGTTAGAGGGAAATCATGCACACGACAACTTAAAATATGGCGACAAGCTGGGGTTTTTGTACGCCTCTTGAATTGCGAAAATTAAAATTTGTAGGAAAGAGAAGGGGAGGCGTGGGAAAAGTGGTAGACAACAGAGCAGAAAGCAGTGATTTACTATTTACTGTCTGTATACATCGTTGTCATGATGGGCAAGATAACAGCAGTGAGTTTGCTCGTTGTTGTGTGTGTGAGAGAAAAAGAAAATATATTAACGAATTTATCTTATATGAGAGGACTTAAACCTTTTGTTAAGAAAATATGCTCTAGTCTCAAAAACGCCCTCGCTCCATCAAAACTACAAAATAGATTCGTCACTGAAACGGGATGAGCAATTTGAAATCTTTTTATCGAGGTTTTCAGCAATGAGAATACCGGTGTCTGCACTTTTGAAGAACAGGGTTTTACAATCGACAGCAAAATGTTTTTCTCACGATACCGTCAAAGGTTTCGCGTCGGCTAATTATCGCTTTGTTATGCAATGACCAAACAAATTTTGCGTAAAACTGATCGATTTGTGTGGGTTGCAGCTCAAAAATGCACGCTCATTGTCTATTTTTAGATTCTAATCATTCAATTTTTCCGCGTTCGATTGTAAGCAGTGTCAATCAAAGATGACGTATCTTTCCCGTTTAAATTAAGTCTACCCCCAGCGCCTCTAAACAATGTTAATTTGCTCAAAAGTTTAAAAAGAGCCTTCATCATACATTTTATTGACTTGTTTTGAGCAAGAGATGATTGGGCAACTTCTGTGAGTTTTGGGATAATATACCGATGTAGAGAAACGCGCTGCGGGTTGTGTGCACTTATAACCTGGGGGGGGGGGGGGGGGGGTACTCCCATATATGGGCTATATAGGTACGTGCCGCGGAATAGGGTATGGTTTTTGAGGCTCTCGGTCCTTAAAAACGGTATCTTTTTTGACCTTTTTGTAACTGTGTTCCTGGTGTGGTCTTTCGATAGGGTAGCTAAATTCTATTCTCTAATACTGGAGTGCGAAAACGCCCTCCATACGAATGGTTTTTTTTAAAACTTGATGTATCCTTTTAAGTATTAACAAAATGCTTAGTTTGCAACAGAAGAACAGAGGTTTGATTGCCTTGAATAGTGTGTCATTTTTCGTGTTTGGGCCTTAAAAAGGGTATCAATTTTCGCTTTCTTAGTCCTTAAATAGGGTCAGGGTTTAAGAACCTTCGCGGCACACCCCTATCCAAAATTCGTGGGAGTACCCCCCCCCCCCCCCCCGGGCTTATAAGCTCAAGTGTTTTTTGTAGTAATGGCCAGGCCCCCTTGTAGATCGGAACTGATTTGTTTCACCGCCTAAATATTATTTGCAACTTGCTTTCTACTCTGTCTTCTACTTTGATATTCGCAGATGGACCAATCGATCCCAAACAACTCACGAATCCATACAACTCAAAGAAAACAACAGCTCGCATTGCAGAACTTTTAACAAAAGGACCCCTGAATGACCACGAACCGGGCTCCGGAGAACCCGAACCCCAGCCCCCAAAAGGACCCGATCCCTTGGAGACACTTGCAGAATCGGTGAGCAATATATTCATCATCTTCGGAGACCCAGTGGCTGCTTGTCGGAACAACGGTGGAAGTATACTTTGGCCCGAAAATATCGCATCGTCCCGACTAGCCTTCCCTGGGTCTCCAAGGGTGTACACTCATTTATGCTGCGATCCATTTGACCAAAGTTTTGTTTAATTTTGACTTCTTTTCTTTGATTTTCTTATGGCTTCAATTTGTCTAAAAGGTTTACGTCACCTTCATGGGTGTCTTTAGCTCAAAACTAAATTGTAAGGGTACATTGTTTAAAACTCAAAAGTCTGCAACCTGTAAAAGGGAAAGCCTATAAATTTTACTATCCGTAGTATACTAATTCTAAGAGGAAGTTCTAAACTTCACCTGTCAGCTGAGTAGGAAGTGGTTTTGTACTAATAGCTGAGATTTCAGTTTTGTAAAAATTTACTGACAGCTCAGAAACTGGTTAATTCAAGACTTTACTGATAGCGGCTGAAAACTGAGATTTCAGCACACACATCAAGACACCATTCGGAGAGAGCGACCTAACGACAGTTACTTCCCCCAACGAATTTATCAAGTATCTAATTCGGCAACAATGACCTACTACTTTAAGACCGCAAGGGTTATATTTTACAAAACTTATAAGATGGATATTCCAACACTGTTCCGCGGAAAATTTCGTGTGATGTTAATTAAGTGATAATTCAAAGGAAGAGAGGAAAGGGATGCAAAAATAAGTTTCCCTACGTACCTGCCTGATCTCGCACGACTGCTTTGTATGGGCGGATGCTCTTGCGCACGTGCCTTGTATCGATGGATGCTCTTGCGCGCGTATTGTTTATATGGGCGGCAACGCAGGCGTATGACAAGCTGACAAGTTTTGACTAGCTTTTGCAGTAGGAATCAACATATATTAATAAAGAAAGGAAAATGCGGAAATTCAGCATTTGGAGCGATCATCTGCGTATTATATAACCATATAGAACTGTTAATTATACTCTGGAACTCTTTACACTCTGCGCTTAAGTGAAAACCTCTTAAGGTGGCTGAAAACAGTTTCCAGTACTTTCCAAGACTTAGGGCGCGTTCGTTTGGGATCAATCCGGAATTAGAATAATTGGAATAATGCGAGTAAGCGTTTGTTTGGGAGCTATTCTCATTCCGGAATACCTAGATTTCCATTCCGGCCGGAATACCGTTCCGGAATATACTCTTATTCCGGAATATCCCAAACGAACGCGCCCTTAGAGTTTGATGGGTCATTATAACCGCTCTACTCCGGTTGATGCCAAAATCATGGTATCAACAAATTGCCCAATCATCGGTGAACAAAAGGGGGTTCAGAGCCACCTTAAATTTTCCAGAATTTTAGATGGCGCTGAACCCCCTTCGCAGATATTTTTTTAAACTTTGCAAAAGGTTGCATCTTATCATGCTGATTACATTTCGATAATAAAAAAATGAGGGTCACCGAGCTAGTTTTTGAGTTATAAGCACTTAAAGCTAATATTACGGGTGTTTTTAGCAGGCCATATTGTTGCCATGGTAACCTATTGTGCCACAAAATTAACAGCAACTTGTTCACCGATGATTGGGCAGTTTGTTGATACCATGTTCATACCATTTTGGCATCAACCAGAATAGAGTGGTTATAATGACCCATCAAACTCGAAGTCTTCGAAAGTGCTGGAAGCTGTTTCCAGCCACCTTAAGGACTTCATAATCGCACTTAAGTCTCTCTTTTAAATAATACATATTCATTTTCTTCTATTTTATTTCATTTAATTTCACTTCATTTTACTTAAATTTACTTTACTTTACTTTACTTTACTTTACTTTACTTTACTTTACTTTACTTTACTTTACTTTACTTTACTTTACTTTTTACTTTACTTTACTTTACTTTACTTTACTTTACTTTACTTTGCTTTGCTTTGCTTTGCTTTACTTTACTTTACTTTACTTTACTTTACTTTACTTTACTTTGCTTTACTTTGCTTTACTTTGCTTTGCTTTGCTTTGCTTTCCTTTACTTTACTTTACTTTGCTTTGCTTTGCTTTGCTTTGCTTTACTTTACTTTACTTTACTTTACTTTTTACTTTGCTTTACTTTACTTTGCTTTGCTTTGCTTTGCTTTGCTTTACTTTACTTTACTTTACTTTGCTTTGCTTTGCTTTACTTTGCTTTGCTTTGCTTTGCTTTGCTTTACTTTACTTTACTTTGCTTTACTTTACTTTACTTTACTTTGCTTTGCTTTGCTTTGCTTTGCTTTGCTTTACTTTGCTTTGCTTTGCTTTGCTTTACTTTGCTTTACTTTACTTTACTTTACTTTACTTTACTTTACTTTACTTTACTTTACTTTACTTTGCTTTGCTTTGCTTTGCTTTACTTTACTTTACTTTACTTTGCTTTACTTTGCTTTACTTTACTTTGCTTTGCTTTGCTTTGCTTTGCTTTGCTTTGCTTTACTTTACTTTACTTTACTTTGCTTTGCTTTGCTTTGCTTTACTTTGCTTTGCTTTGCTTTGCTTACTTTACTTTACTTTACTTTACTTTACTTTACTTTACTTTACTTTACTTTACTTTACTTTACTTTACTTTGCTTACTTTACTTTACTTTGCTTTGCTTTGCTTTACTTTGCTTTACTTTGCTTTACTTTGCTTTACTTTGCTTTACTTTGCTTTACTTTGCTTTACTTTGCTTTGCTTTGCTTTGCTTTGCTTTACTTTACTTTGCTTTACAAGGCTTTACAAGGCTTTACAAGGCTTTACAAGGCTTTACAAGGCTTTACAAGGCTTTACAAGGCTTTTACAAGGCTTTACAAGGCTTTACAAAGGCTTACAAGGCTTTACAAGGCTTACAAGGCTTTACCTTGCTTTGCTTTACTTTTCTCGATCCCCTAGCAACCTGAACGCTGCCATGAACTAGTTTTCCCTTTTATCACAGGTATCTCCACATAGGTTCAGCTTTGAAGGAACTGAAAGAGGAGAAGGACCAAATAAGCAATGGTAAGCTGGCTTAGGATGCACAGTAAAATTGATTTTAACTTGTGGTGATGGGGAAATGATAAACCATCAACATTGTGTTCGCTCAAGGCAGTATTCTTTGTGTGTTGAAATTTTCAGGAAAAGCGTGGCACTTGTTATTTGCTGGTGAAATACAAAGACACAGACGAGGTGAAGAAATTGTTGGGAAAACACATCATTGAGGAACACCAGCGTTGTGATAACATCAAATGGAAATATGCCAAGGCTGTCCATCAGTCAGGTAAGCTTTTTGACAGATGACGAAACTCAAACTCACAATTGGCCAATCAGAACCCCTTTAATTTCTACTGTACCTGCGACTGATAATGCGCTCTCTAATATGGCTACGATATCATGGTTACTTGATGTAATTTGAGTTCAGTAAATACCTAATGTTGCCATTTCTGGAAATCTGTGTCGAAATATATCAACCTCGGTGTTCTCGCCACGTGTATTTTGGCTCGACTACGACCCGTGGCACCGCCAAAATCGCCTGATATATTGCTTAAGTGCTCCAAAGAGGTAAGATTGGGAATAAACAGCACACAGCCATTTCAGAACCATATGCAACTACACCTATTGATCATTACGGGAGGGAGGCGTAGGTCGTGCTCCTTTATAATTTACACCAACGTGAAGATCGCAAAATGGCAATTTATGACTCT
>JAHPZR010024502.1:5000-12500 GCA_019787425.1 Platygyra sinensis | reverse complement strand
TGAGTTTTTGAATGGGATATAAAGCTCATGCATGTGACGCTTTATCGGTGTTTGGATAGGCTGTTTGGCTCATGAATTATTAATGAGTTTTTGAAGAGTCTATTAACTGAGTCTTCTATATTGTTCAGCAAAACCTTGTAAAAATGGCTTATTTCCTGTGAATTTTGTCATGATGATACAGATCCTACTTTTTGTCTGAATTTTTTTCCTCGAATTGTTCTTATATATAGTTAAGATTATAAATTGTCAAAAGGACTTTATGTTGTCCAATCCTGACTGGGAACATACTGATTGGCTTGTCTCGTCCACAGACGCCCGGGCGATATTAAGTTTGGAGGGGCGTAGGGAGTCTGAGGAGAGGACTTCTAAATCATCGACTCTGTCGACTAGAAGTCTTTTAAAGATGGAAGAGGGCCTTCATCTTCGACACTTCTTCTTTTTCTCCTTCTCATTACTCACTCCTCACGCGTGCCAGTTAATGGAGAAACAAGCCACGTGCTCAATACAGGATCTTGATACCTTTAGGGGTTCCTTTCAAAACGTCCGATGAGCACCCCGTCATTTTTATGTAGGAGTCCCCACGAGATCCAAACCCTCTTAAGGAAATCATAAGCTGTTCAGTTTCTTGGATCAGAGCGCATTGACTTTCTTACCAACTTGGCTGGACACCGAGGCGTATTTAAACGCCTCATGCAAATCCTGTGCGAAGTCCAAGATATCATCTTTCCCCTTCAGCAATTCATACAAAACTGGGGAATGAAAAGGTCAAAATAGGAATTCAGTTTGTTACGTAAAAACAAAAGTCGGTGAATTCTATCGTTTCACCCAGTATCGCTCACACTTGGTCCCTACCTCCCCCTGTCCCCAACCCTGAATGTAAACGCCTCTGGTCTGGTTTCCTTTTTCTTTTTTCCTTTTTTTATTAGCATTATTTTTTAAAGTTTCCTGGGGCCCATTAACCGAAGGCACCCAGAAAGCCATCCGCAATATCTCGAAGCTTATGATTACTGAGCTTGTTTATTCACATATAAACAGAGCTTCCCTTCATACAAGAAGTTTCAGACGTATGTACTTCTCCGCTTTAGATACAGATTAACTAAAAATAGCTGGCTTTAACGGCGGGCCGAAAAGTTTCTGGGGCTTTCGAGAAACGGGCACAAGGAGTCATAAATTGCCATTTTGCGATCTTCACGTTGGTGTAAATTATAAAGGAGCACGACCTACGCCTCCCTCCCGTAATGATCAATAGGTGTAGTTGCATATGGTTCTGAAATGGCTGTGTGCTGTTTATTCCCAGTCTTACCTCTTTGGAGCACTTAAGCAATATATCAGGCGATTTTGGCGGTGCCACGGGTCGTAGTCGAGCCAAAATACACGTGGCGAGAACAACCGAGGTTGATATATTTCGATACAGATTTCCAGAAATGGCAACATTAGGTATTTACTGAACTCAAAGTACATCAAGTAACCATGATATCGTAGCCATATTAGAGAGCGCATTATCAGTCGCAGGTACAGTAGAATTAAAGGGCTTCTGATTGGCCAATTGTGAGTTTGAGTTTGGTCATCTGTCAAAAAGCTTACCTGACTGATGGACAGCCTTGGCATATTTCCATTTGATGTTATCACAACGCTGGTGTTCCTCAATGATGTGTTTTCCCAACAATTTCTTCACCTCGTCTGTGTCTTTGTATTTCACAGCAAATAACAAGTGCCACGCTTTTCCTGAAAATTTCAACACACAAAGAATACTGCCCTTGAGCGAACACAATGTTGATGGTTTATCATTTCCCCATCACCACAAGTTAAAATCAATTTTACTGTGCATCCTAAGCCAGCTTACCATTGCTTATTTGGTCCTTCTCCTCTTTCAGTTCCTTCAAAGCTGAACCTATGTGGAGTACCTGTGATAAAAGGGAAAACTAGTTCATGGCAGCGTTCAGGTGCTAGGGGATCGAGAAAAGTAAAGCAAAGCCTTGTAAAGCCTTGTAAAGCCTTGCAAAGCAAAGTAAAGCCTTGTAAAGCCTTGTAAAGCCTTGTAAAGCCTTGTAAAGCCTTGTAAAGCCTTGTAAAGCCTTGTAAAGCCTTGTAAAGCCTTGTAAAGCCTTGTAAAGCAAAGTAAAGCAAAGTAAAGCAAAGTAAAGCAAAGTAAAGCAAAGTAAAGCAAAGCAAAGCAAAGCAAAGCAAAGCAAAGCAAAGTAAAGTAAAGTAAAGTAAAGTAAAGTAAAGTAAAGTAAAGTCAAGTCAAGTCAAGTCAAGTCAAGTCAAGTCAAGTCAAGTCAAGTCAAGTCAAGTCAAGTCAAGTCAAGTCAAGTCAAGTCAAGTCAAGTCAAGTCAAGTCAAGTCAAGTCAAGTCAAGTAAAGTAAAGTAAAGTAAAGTAAAGTAAAAAGTAAAGCAAAGTAAAGCAAAGTAAAGCAAAGTAAAGCAAAGTAAAGCAAAGTAAAGCAAAGTAAAGCAAAGTAAAGCAAAGTAAAGCAAAGTAAAGCAAAGTAAAGCAAAGTAAAGCAAAGTAAAGCAAAGTAAAGCAAAGTCAAGCAAAGTCAAGTAAAGTCAAGTAAAGTAAAGTAAAGTAAAGTAAAGTAAAGTAAAAAGTAAAGCAAAGTAAAGCAAAGTAAAGCAAAGTAAAGCAAAGTAAAGCAAAGTAAAGCAAAGTAAAGCAAAGTAAAGCAAAGTAAAGCAAAGTAAAGCAAAGTAAAGCAAAAGTAAAGCAAAGTAAAGCAAAGTAAAGCAAAGTAAAGCAAAGTAAAGCAAAGTAAAGCAAAGTAAAGCAAAGTAAAGCAAAGTAAAGCAAAGTAAAGCAAAGTAAAGCAAAGTAAAGCAAAGTAAAGCAAAGTAAAGTAAAGTAAAGTAAAGCAAAGTCAAGTCAAGTCAAGTCAAGTCAAGTCAAGTCAAGTCAAGTCAAGTCAAGTCAAGTCAAGTCAAGTCAAGTCAAGTCAAGTCAAGTCAAGTCAAGTCAAGTCAAGTCAAGTCAAGTCAAGTCAAGTCAAGTCAAGTCAAGTCAAGTCAAGTCAAGTCAAGTCAAGTCAAGTCAAGTCAAGTCAAGTAAAAAGTAAAGCAAAGTAAAGCAAAGTAAAGCAAAGTAAAGCAAAAATAGCAAACAAACTGCGGTTATAAACATAACGAGACAACGCATGTTGTAAAAACTTTCATTTATGAACTTGACGTTTCGTATGCTCCAACATACATCTTCAGAAGTAACGGTTATCTAAATTACAATTAAATTTAAACGCGAAGACTAATACCAAATAAGGAAAGTAATGACAATGAGAAAGAAAATAAACAGACCTAGTTAAGTCTGCTGGAAAAATATAAATGGCTAGTAGAGAAGAAGTTTCTCACTGCCAATATTTTCATTAAGCGCTGGTTTCAAATCACGAATCAGCAAGGCTTCTTTAATTTTACAATGTACATCAGACTGTCCAGTGGCTAAAATATCAAAGTGATCCCATTTAATCTTGTGGCCTGTTTGGGTCATATGGTCAGCAATGGCAGAAGAATGGCTGTTACTCGTCAGCGCTTTAAAATGTTCCGTTTTCCTGTCATGTAATCGACGTTTTGTTTTTCCAATATAGTAATCATCACAATCCCAGCAGCTAGCCTTATAAACTACTTTAGACCTAAGGGAGCGGCTGAGTCTGTCTTTATAGGGGAAAAAAGACTTAATACGGCGAGTGTTTCTGAATATAATCTTAGGATTAAAACAACCATAGAACTTATAAATACATGACTTGACTTGACTTGACTTGACTTGACTTGACTTGACTTGACTTGACTTGACTTGACTTGACTTGACTTGACTTGACTTGACTTGACTTGACTTGACTTGACTTTGCTTTACTTTACTTTACTTTACTTTGCTTTACTTTGCTTTACTTTGCTTTACTTTGCTTTACTTTGCTTTACTTTGCTTTACTTTGCTTTACTTTGCTTTACTTTGCTTTACTTTGCTTTACTTTGCTTTACTTTTGCTTTACTTTGCTTTACTTTGCTTTACTTTGCTTTACTTTGCTTTACTTTGCTTTACTTTGCTTTACTTTGCTTTACTTTGCTTTACTTTGCTTTACTTTGCTTTACTTTGCTTTACTTTTTACTTTACTTTACTTTACTTTACTTTACTTTACTTGACTTTACTTGACTTTGCTTGACTTTGCTTTACTTTGCTTTACTTTGCTTTACTTTGCTTTACTTTGCTTTACTTTGCTTTACTTTGCTTTACTTTGCTTTACTTTGCTTTACTTTGCTTTACTTTGCTTTACTTTGCTTTACTTTGCTTTACTTTGCTTTACTTTTTACTTTACTTTACTTTACTTTACTTTACTTGACTTGACTTGACTTGACTTGACTTGACTTGACTTGACTTGACTTGACTTGACTTGACTTGACTTGACTTGACTTGACTTGACTTGACTTGACTTGACTTGACTTGACTTGACTTGACTTTACTTTACTTTACTTTACTTTACTTTACTTTACTTTACTTTGCTTTGCTTTGCTTTGCTTTGCTTTGCTTTGCTTTACTTTGCTTTACTTTGCTTTACTTTGCTTTACTTTGCTTTACTTTGCTTTACAAGGCTTTACAAGGCTTTACAAGGCTTTACAAGGCTTTACAAGGCTTTACAAGGCTTTACAAGGCTTTACAAGGCTTTACAAGGCTTTACAAGGCTTTACTTTGCTTTGCAAGGCTTTACAAGGCTTTACAAGGCTTTGCTTTACTTTTCTCGATCCCCTAGCACCTGAACGCTGCCATGAACTAGTTTTCCCTTTTATCACAGGTACTCCACATAGGTTCAGCTTTGAAGGAACTGAAAGAGGAGAAGGACCAAATAAGCAATGGTAAGCTGGCTTAGGATGCACAGTAAAATTGATTTTAACTTGTGGTGATGGGGAAATGATAAACCATCAACATTGTGTTCGCTCAAGGGCAGTATTCTTTGTGTGTTGAAATTTTCAGGAAAAGCGTGGCACTTGTTATTTGCTGTGAAATACAAAGACACAGACGAGGTGAAGAAATTGTTGGGAAAACACATCATTGAGGAACACCAGCGTTGTGATAACATCAAATGGAAATATGCCAAGGCTGTCCATCAGTCAGGTAAGCTTTTTGACAGATGACCAAACTCAAACTCACAATTGGCCAATCAGAAGCCCTTTAATTCTACTGTACCTGCGACTGATAATGCGCTCTCTAATATGGCTACGATATCATGGTTACTTGATGTACTTTGAGTTCAGTAAATACCTAATGTTGCCATTTCTGGAAATCTGTATCGAAATATATCAACCTCGGTTGTTCTCGCCACGTGTATTTTGGCTCGACTACGACCCGTGGCACCGCCAAAATCGCCTGATATATTGCTTAAGTGCTCCAAAGAGGTAAGACTGGGAATAAACAGCACACAGCCATTTCAGAACCATATGCAACTACACCTATTGATCATTACGGGAGGGAGGCGTAGGTCGTGCTCCTTTATAATTTACACCAACGTGAAGATCGCAAAATGGCAATTTATGACTCCTTGTGCCCGTTTCTCGAAAGCCCCAGAAACTTTTCGGCCCGCCGTTAAAGCCAGCTATTTTTAGTTAATCTGTATCTAAAGCGGAGAAGTACATACGTCTGAAACTTCTTGTATGAAGGGAAGCTCTGTTTATATGTGAATAAACAAGCTCAGTAATCATAAGCTTCGAGATATTGCGGATGGCTTTCTGGGTGCCTTCGGTTAATGGGCCCCAGGAAACTTTAAAAAATAATGCTAATAAAAAAAGGAAAAAAGAAAAAGGAAACCAGACCAGAGGCGTTTACATTCAGGGTTGGGGACAGGGGGAGGTAGGGACCAAGTGTGAGCGATACTGGGTGAAACGATAGAATTCACCGACTTTTGTTTTTACGTAACAAACTGAATTCCTATTTTGACCTTTTCATTCCCCAGTTTTGTATGAATTGCTGAAGGGGAAAGATGATATCTTGGACTTCGCACAGGATTTGCATGAGGCGTTTAAATACGCCTCGGTGTCCAGCCAAGTTGGTAAGAAAGTCAATGCGCTCTGATCCAAGAAACTGAACAGCTTATGATTTCCTTAAGAGGGTTTGGATCTCGTGGGGACTCCTACATAAAAATGACGGGGTGCTCATCGGACGTTTTGAAAGGAACCCCTAAAGGTATCAAGATCCTGTATTGAGCACGTGGCTTGTTTCTCCATTAACTGGCACGCGTGAGGAGTGAGTAATGAGAAGGAGAAAAAGAAGAAGTGTCGAAGATGAAGGCCCTCTTCCATCTTTAAAAGACTTCTAGTCGACAGAGTCGATGATTTAGAAGTCCTCTCCTCAGACTCCCTACGCCCCTCCAAACTTAATATCGCCCGGGCGTCTGTGGACGAGACAAGCCAATCAGTATGTTCCCAGTCAGGATTGGACAACATAAAGTCCTTTTGACAATTTATAATCTTAACTATATATAAGAACAATTCGAGGAAAAAAATTCAGACAAAAAGTAGGATCTGTATCATCATGACAAAATTCACAGGAAATAAGCCATTTTTACAAGGTTTTGCTGAACAATATAGAAGACTCAGTTAATAGACTCTTCAAAAACTCATTAATAATTCATGAGCCAAACAGCCTATCCAAACACCGATAAAGCGTCACATGCATGAGCTTTATATCCCATTCAAAAACTCATTAATAATTCATAAGCACATGACCCTATCAGAGACGTCAAATTGATCACGTGCATGAACCTTTATACCTGGTAAAACATGGTCATTCTGAAAAGCCAGGGAAGGGACTTGATTTCAGTCCCAGGGAAAAGTGGGGTTGAATGCCTAAACAATACAATTATCGCTGAATTTTTAATGAGAACTACTACCATGATCTTTATATAAAGATCACACGTAATCTTTATATAAAGATCTCAATCAATTACATTAAAAATTCATGTATAATGATAATCACACATTAACAACCAACATAACAGGCGTACAAATAGTTCACCCCGCGTTCACAATATTTATTTCATTTCCCTGGATAATATTTTACAATATACTTTGTTGCAAAATTAAACGTGCAGTTGTGAAACACTGACTTAGACATCTCTATATGAAATACTTCACTGGGCATTGGCATGTTACATAATTCTTCCATCCCTAACTTCGTAATTCAAATCTAAGTCGGGAACATCCACTACATCCACTACATCACGAGGTGGCCCCAATAAATCGCTCACATTCCGTTCTTGCTCAACACTTTTCTTTTGGTATCGAAACAGTGCATTAGAACGGTGTCCAGTGCGCTTGTCAACCAAAGATTCAAAGACTCCGGTGTCATATTGACAATGTTCGTGTCCAAAGCTTGAACTTTATCGAGTTCCACGTGGAAGCCTGCTTCTTCCTTGTTTGGGTCTTTATTCTTTCTTGAAGCTTGCCACTCGGCAAAAATTTTCAACGACCATTTAGTTACATATCGTGTGGATCTAGGAACAGATTTTTCTAGAAATTTTCTTTCT
>JAHPZR010024502.1:0-2500 GCA_019787425.1 Platygyra sinensis | reverse complement strand
ATTTTCAAACTAATTACATTTTTTTGCACTCAATTACACATTTTTGCACTCAATTACACTTTTTTGCACTCAATTACACTTTTTTGCACTCAATTACACCTTTTTGCACTGATTTGGGATTAATTGACATGTTCTTAACCAATCAGAATGCAGAAATTGTTGCTTGTATATTATTAGGCGGGAAACAGTTTCATTGTTAGATGTCATGTGAGTCCATGAACTAGCCAATGAATAGTCGCGCTGTGGCGGGAAAAACGGCAGCTATATAACAACTGTTTACATGGGTCTAGATCTACTTCAAAATAGAGTTGCTGCTGATGTCAAATGACATTGCTTGCAAGGGTCTAGACGTGCTTCAAACGTTTTGAACTTTTCACGGGTTGCAATGTTTGAGGCAGATGATGAGCTGTTGCGCTGCATACAAAAGTCTGCAGAGAGACTACAGTAGCAATAGTTATCTGTCTCTAGGAGAATGACTACAAAGGAAAAACAACAACAAATACAAGAACATCGACAACAACAACAACAACAACAAGCATTGGCTTAAATACAACGATCACGTATTCTGTCTTGTTTCCTGCTCAGGTTTGTTTAAGATTCTTGGTGAACTAGTGGAATACGTGGATCCATATGGCGAATACGATCTGAAAGACAGATTCAATCTGGCCATTTACTCCAAGAACAGCCCTGTTTGCAGACCTGGTAAGTACCACTGTTGATAAACTGATGTAACTTCCTTTTCTCTGTCCCTCATCCACCCACTTTCTTCTGGATACTTTCTTTCCTCCTTTCTTTGTTTCTGTCTTTCTTTCTCTTATAACATCACATTCTCACGTACTTTTGTTTGTAAGGTTATGCCCAACACCACCACGGCGGACACGGGCCAAAGAGTGGCATCAGAAATAAAGTCATGGACCTGATCAACAGACCTGACTGCAAAGAAGGTGTGTCTAGTAACTCTAGAAAAAAATCGAGAATTGTTCAACAAGCGTGCATTGGATGTATAAACAGTGTGGAAATAAATAAATTGAAAATAAATTGCCGGAATTGAAACAATAGTCTCAATTTGGCGCGAAAATTTGCTGGGATATTTGTCCGCGGACTTAATCTGCTCCGAGAAACAAACAGTTTTTCGAGAGCGCAGCTCGAGGAAAACTGTGAGCTTTAAGGAACAGATAATGTCCAAGAACAAATATCCGAGCATATTTTTCGCACCAAATGAACGCTACTGTGTGTATTGTCACTCGAATATTTTTTCCAACACGCGCGGTTTTGAAAATTTGGAATATCACTCGGATATTCCCCAGGTTAAGGTGGGTAATAGTTAGTCATGTGATACCTTTAGACCAATTGTGAGCGAGCGAAAATAATTGCTGGATTATAAGTATCACTATACAATGGAACCCCTCATCGATAAAATAGTCCCTCTATTAACAAACAATCAACATGTGAGAGTCAAAACGTTGGATGAGGTTACCATCCATATCCGATCGATAGAGACAGAACCTCATGTCTAAAACGCTGGATCGTACGGTCATAAATATGTGAGGTAGCAATAATTTGAATTCTAATTTTTTTGCAGTAAACTTTATGAGGTATATTGTGGACACAGTCGAAGAAGTGAGTACTTGTATTCATTTCTTAGAGACGTACTTAAAGGGGCTAATTCATGCGATCATTGGACTACGAGTAGTCGGTTTTTGTTCCCGAAATCCTCCAAAAAGAAAAGCAAGGAAAACGCTAGGAAAAGAAAGAGACTGCTTGCAGTCTATGCAATCGTGCAGTTTTAGGTAATTTTTAGCAATGACGGCAATACCTGATGGGTTAAAATTGCATACTAAAACGAAACACAGATAAAGAAGCCATAAGGGCGTACGGATTGCTAAAATTGGGGATCTAGAAGATGAAAAAGAAGTGCATCGGAGTAACTGGCCTGACATTTTTTCAGGTTGTCTGAATTTGAATAAGATCGCTTACAAACGATCAAACTCCTTGTTTGTCAGGTGGTTGCTCAGTCAATTTGAAGTTACCACCATTTTCGTTGTTGATACGCGACTTTGGAAAACAAAACACCCGCGGAAACGTTTTCCAAATTTCCGTCCGTCTTGCGTGTTATCGACAGATCGGATCGAAATCCACCAATCACAGACACCAGTGTGACCTTCAGACCTTCTTTTGTCATGCTAGCGTGCTGTGATTGGTGGATTTCGATCCGATCTGTCGATAACATGTATGATTGACGGAAATTTTGGAAACGTTTCCGCGGGTGTTTAGTTTTCCAAAGTCGCGTATCGACGAAAACGGTGGTAAAAGCTCGCAACTGACAAAACTAAGCAGAATTGCTAGAAAAACTCTGACCTTATCCCTGTTTCTAACTCATATCAGTAAAGCATTGACAAGCTGGGCTTAGAATTTCTAGTAGTTGACGTTAAATTCATTCAATTTCCTAGCCAATGATAAATAAAACGATTGCTTCTGCGAATAGCTTCAGGATGTACAG
>JAHPZR010024501.1:0-14656 GCA_019787425.1 Platygyra sinensis | reverse complement strand
TGATATTTTTGGTTGTCCCTGTAGCGTTTATTTGAGGGCTGCATTTATTCGAGGGCTGTGTTTATTAGAGGGAGGCGTTTATTTGAATAATTACGGTATGAACATTGAATGTTGCATGTTTCGAATGCAAGTTACCGTATTTACCCGTGTATAAGTTGGCCCCCCATTTTGGAGCCAAAAAATAAGTTTTTTCTTATTTCTGGGTAAAAATTTTCTTGAAAAACTAATCTTATATCTTAGTATTTTCTTTCAGGTACGTTATAGTTACACGAAAAAAATCACAACAAGTTTGGACGTAAAGTTTATTAGTGCATGTACACTAGCGTTGAAGCCTGTTTTAGCAACACCAATACAAGCTGCATTTTCTTCATAATTTTTGAAATAAGCTTACAAAATCACACATACTAATCTTTAACAAACATTTATCGTTGTGAGGAGTTGTAAAGCAGGTTTAGAAGACAGGCTAAATGCCAAGGAAGCTCAAGAAACTTTGAAAATGCTTCGATTAACAAGTGCCATGATGCCTTGGAACTTGGTAACTGAGCTAGCTCCTAGGACCACACACGCTTGCATGGTTACAAAGCCAGGTTACTAAGCAGCAAATTTTCGAAGCTAGAACTGTGGCTTTCGTCGAGTGGACTTGCCATGCATTGGCAACAAATATTAGTTCTTTATTCCAGAAATGTGCCAGTGAGTATCTACAACATTCAGCTTTACGTTATAATTAGGAGATAATTCTTAAAGTATTTTCACTTGAACCGCTCAGGTCGATCCGGGAAAAGACATCGTAACTTGTACCGCGTTATACCTGCCAACTTTTTCCGAGATGTAAGCGCGAGATTTTTATCCTGGGAATGCTGGGATTTTTGAAGACGACATGATCATTTCCGAAGATTCCCGAAGAAGTCCGAAGACGTTCAAAGTCTTCTGAAGTCTTAGGACGCGTGTAAACACAAGCTCGCTCCCAGTGCTTTTCACTTCAAAAATCAGAGATCGCGAGGAAGGTGTTGTCATTTATTCATTTTACACATGGTTTTAGTTCCTTATATGGGGCTGAGTTAACATATTTTTGGGAATTGTGTCAAGCACGACGGCAACAGCTCACATTTTTCAATCAGGTGTGAGAAATTGGCCTGCAAGCGTGAGCTGGCGTGAGATCAAAGTTTTCAACCCGCAGGCGTGAGAGTTGGCAGGTATACCATGTAAAAGTGGATGTTAGTTGACAGTTTTTGACACATGTATAAGTCGAGGGCGATTTTTTGGACCGAGTTTTAGGCTGTAAAAGGTCGACTTATACACAGGTAAGTACGGTACTATATTTAGCGAAAATAAGCAGGAAAATAAAGTATGTAAGCAGATTAATGAGCTGAAGAAAGGAGATGTATTGTACAATAAATTCAGTTAGTAGCTTGCAATAATACTTGATTTTAGCTTTTTCTTAAATTGTTTAAGTGACAGAAGCTTAATGTTATCATTGATTGCATTCCAGATCTTAGCACCTTGATATCTAATATCAAAAATTCCATAGCTTGTTCTTGTTTTGGGCAGAGCATAAGTCATTCTAAAGGAAAGCCTTGTGTTTCTTTTATCGTAGTGAAAAAACATTAAAATTGATTTTTAATCGCGAATCTCAGTCAAAACTAGCTTGATTAACTCTAGACTTGGAAGATTTTGTGAATCTTGGTGCACTCATTCTGACTAAGTGGATCAATAGTTGCTTATCCCATTATTTACAGACTCCTGCCTACTCCTTTTCAGTTTGAAATCAGGCAATGGGAATGTCTAGCTTCCCATATCCCTCCATGTCCATTTCACATTTCTTTTACATTCTTTTTCTCTCAGGCTCTAACACTCACAATGTCATACAACTCGATACAGCAAATCCATGACACATTCTCCTATACATCTTAAATTAACTGGTGTTTTAATGTGCTGGCTGGGTTTACGGCACAGTATCCAAAGTCTTGTTCAATAGCCCAAAGCAGGTTGATTTTTCTGTTGGGTTGCAGGGTTTCTGAGAGACTTTTTGAGGAAATTCAAATAATTGAAGTAATGTAAGAGATTAAATTTTGGGGTTTAGTTAGAAGGCTGATACATCAAAGTTACACAGGGCTCGAAATTAAAGCTCGCAAACTCAAAATGTGAGTGATATCGATAATCTGCAAGGGAGAAAAATATCCACTAGAAAACGTTTGCGAGTTAGAATCATCCATGTCTCCCATTGAAACATTTGGAAATAACTTGCTAGTGGTCTCCTCAACTTGCTAGAGGAAAAAGTCTTATTAGCAAAACTCTGCAAGTGGACTAAAAGTCAACTTTGAGCCCTGGTGACATTTATGACAGTACTTGTATTTATACAGATAAGCTTCAATCACGAAAATAGAACACTCATACTGTAGAAGAAGCAAATGCATGTTGATCATGAATTTCTCGAGCGGTGTTTACCAGGGTATCAGTTGGCATTTACACACGCAAAATATTTACCTAGGTAAGTTAACTCCAATACCTCAGTAGCGTGATCAAGTCTAAACACGGAATGAATTTGGCTCTGAATTCTGATTTAAGGCATACATACAATACAAAAATAATCAAGAACGAACAAGGAATAACAAATGGCATAGTTGTGCTTGTTGTGGTAAATGAAACTGAAAGTGCCATTCCTTTGCATTAGTAACCATTTAAGTTTTAGAGGTACTGGAAACAAATTTACATCTTACATTTAAACAAAGCATCATAATTACAATACATATTTTGTGTTTATCTACTTTCAACAAAAATTCAAATATATATCAACTATTACATTACTGCATAGGTGAAATAATGTGGTAGGATGACCGACATTTTCGAAAGTAATGTTCCGTTCTTGATTATAAATGCTTACCGATATTGCCAATCAGCTTAGACGTACATGTCACTTATCCCTGTATCAAATCTATGCAACTCAGGAATCCTTGTTTCACAATAACAGCCTTCTATGTACTGCGAGAGCAGGGTAGCAAGGCAAACCAATTATGAAAAGCAGCTAAGATGGAAACAATAGGATACAGTACGAAGGGAATTACAATACAAGGAAGATTTAGGCTCCGTATTCCCGCAATCAGCTGGATAGAAAGTTAAATTTGCACGGCGCATTAAACATTTCAGTTTTACAATATCAAGTACGTTGTGAAATGCAAAATTCAAAAGAATGCAAGATATAATGAGACGATGCTGTCCGAATAAATACAGCAACGCTCAAAGCCATCTTATCAATGTTTCAGTAGAAAACAGAAACGTAATTTGTGACAGAAGTGGCATGTACTAAAACCAGGAACACCGGAACACCGGAACACCGGAACACCGGAACAGCCCGGAACGCCGGAACAGCCCGGAACACCGGAACACCGGAACAGCCCGGAACACCGGAACACCGGAACGCCGGAACACCCCGGAACACCGGAACACCGAATTTGACGATGCTGTTTTTTTTTCCCATTACAGACATGTAAAAAATAAAATGCCAATATAATTTGTTTACCCACGGATAACGGAAGAGCTAAGAGCTCGTTATAAAGTGTACGTGTATGAGATCGAATTAGAATTTAGAAGCGTTTGTTTTGTGGAGGGATGAAAACTGGAAAACCCGGAGAAAAACAAGCATCAACAAACATACCCCGGATCCGGGGCGCGAACCCGGGTAACAATATGGTGGGAGTCGAGTGCCATTCCACCATTCCAGCTCCCCCTATGTGATAATAGTTTGTCTCGTTACTATGAATAGATATTTTTTCCCTGAGAATATCATGCGGTCTGTAATGGGTAAACAAATGATATTGACATTTTATTTTGCATGTCTGTTATTAGAAAACAAAACAACACCGTCAAATTCAGTGTTCGGGGTTTTTCGGCTGTTCCGGGGTGTTCCGGTGTTCCGGGGTGTTCCGGTGTTCCGGGGTGTTCCGGTGTTCCGGTGTTCCGGGGTGTTCCGGGGTGTTCCGGGGTGTTCCGGGGTGTTCCGGGGTGTTCCGGGGTGTTCCGGGGTGTTCCGGGGTGTTCCGGGGTGTTCCGGGGTGTTCCGGGGTGTTCCGGTGTTCCTGGTTTTAGTACATGCCGACAGAAGTATAGCTAAATAAGCTATTTTGATCGACGCCATTTTCGTGAAGGGATGCATTTTTCTCCCAACTCGAAAACAAAGTAGACAGCTTCCGTCTACAAAGGTGGACGTTCCATTTCAGAATGCATCGTTATTTAGTCCGCCATTGCAAACAGTTCACTGCTTAAACTCCAACATGTACACGGCTATCACTGTTGACAAGCTCAAAATTCTCACCTGATCCGACATTCCTTCACCAACTGAAGACCATCGCTGGCCGGAAAAATTGCCTTTATCGTTTTCTGCAACTGTTTTAGAAAAGCTGGTTGCGACTCCTTGACGCTGGAAGAGGTAACTTGCAACTTCGCCGTTCGATTTGCTACCTACAATTTCGAAGCCACCGTTGTTCGTCTTCGATCCACCATTACTGGTGCGTCCTACGAGTTTTGGAGTCATACCATTGCTGTGGTACGCTCCATCTTCCCATCCAACTTCGTTCATGCCAAGAACACATGGAAAACTCATTGGACGGATCTAGAAGCAACAGAATATCTCCAAGCTCAAAAACGAGCACAATGCACTCCTAATAACTAAAGAACGGGGGTGTGACGTGCTGCGTTTGCAAAAACTACCAGGATACTAAACATTCATCTTCAAAAATAATCAGTACGACATATACACCAATTATTTGCGGCCTCCGATACTATGCAATAACATATCTAGGACAAAAGATGATCGTTCAACTAACCGGATGCAAAAGGCCTATGAGAGAAAGGCCATTCTTGGCATGGCCGTCGCTGGCTTGTCAGATAAGGAGAATCCCACGAGTCTTTGCGCGACGAATTATAAACACGTGGTTTTTTTTTGATTGCCTTTGCACACGTGCAACTAACTTACTTGGCAAATTTTTCTTCGCAGAGCTGAGGTCAATCACGTAATTGGAAGAAAACTAATCCTTGACCTAGGTATTGTCAAACTTGAACTTTGTAACTCCTGTAGAAATTCTACACTGAAATTCAAGTGAGGAGTTTAGCTACAATATTTTTTCTATTTTTCTGCAATCTAGTAGCATGTGAAATTAATATTTAAAACACAGTGTTCTTGTGTAAATTTCTATTGTTGGAGATGAGTTAAACTTTCGAATGAGCAACTGAATATAATTCACTAAGAGAGGCTTTATGTTACTGTGCCAGGCTCTATCATAAACAACTGATTTATGTCTCTTATTAAATGATATCTTCGTCCGCTAAGACCGACCTCGCTGTAGAATAAACAACCCTTGGAATGTCGCTCGAGAAAAAGATTCCATTATTTATACACTGCAAGAGGCCGTACAAAAGCAATGCAGGAATTTTTTTCAAAAGAATTCTACGCCTGATTAAAATGCGATAGAGAAACAATCCCGGGAAACAATTTGCGGAATCGTTTTACATTCTTAATCTCATGAGTCTAAAGCCGCAATGTTGAGTAAAAATGTTGTTGGTGTACTCCTTATGTTCCTCTACAATTCCCGATCACCAAGCTACTTACATGATCACATTTAATCCTGCCGTAAGATCTTGCCTTCCAAGTCCAATTGTTAATTTGTGGTGAATATTGTGGCTTTCTTTGAAGTTTGCTAGTCATTTCATTTTTTGGAGATCTACCCCTCACCTACAGTTTGTGTATCAAAGTAGTAGTGAATCAAACGTGAATAATAAGGAGGAAACCCTAGCCTCACTTTCACGTCAATTTTCACAGCAGCTCTACCCGGCATGCACTGAACACAGTAGCTGGACGGAGGAGCAACAAGGCAGTGAACATGAGATTTCTTGGCTGGAGGACACCTCTAGTTTCCCTCTTTCTTTTGGAGCTTTTCGGTTTTGGCGTTGACTTTGCAACGGACGTGCATACGCAGCAGCATTCAGGTATATACGTACAGTTTTGTGTTGTGATTGCCTCACAATTTCAGCTGAAAATCTGGCTCCCATAAGGATCAAAATTTAGATTAATTGAAGGAATTTTGTTTTTGTTTGATTGATCGACGTTACGGAACTTGAGTGCTTATTCACACGAAGAACAACATCTTGTGATTACTCACTCGTGTTGAACCACGAACGTCAAACCATATTACCTTCTTTTGTAAGAATGTTAATAACTTTAATGTAACCTGGACCAAATTTTAAATCTAAACTAAAACACTTGGAATAATTTCATGGCATTCTTGCACTTGGAATAATTTGGTATTCTGACGGCCTGTGATTTAGTGACTGTATTCAAAGTCCTACATTATATGTGAATTATAGGAGAGACAAGCGCCTTATACATACACTTTGTGGCTGGACGTCTAATTAGACTTTTTTCTACTGGTAATTTCTAGTCGCTTTGTAATTCTTTCCATTATAAAACAAAATGCAAAGAACTCAGTACTTCCAATGATAATGTTAACAGACCACTGTTTCTCACTAATATTACATTATTGGAGCATCGAGAAGTTAACAAGTCCTGTATTGTAAATTTGTTTTTCATCTTCTCTGGATCAGTTGTGAAGTTGAAAAAAAGTTTATTCATCTAGGAACCTTTTGTACCAAGCTCACACAAACTCAAATGACTTCTTTGCTTTCAGCTCTTTTCATTACTATTTTGTTCATATTGGCATTTACAACTTACCCTTGATTCTGGTCCTGGCTGATTGACAGCCACAGGAAGGGTTATAAACACCATCCCAACTCTGTACCAATAGTTTCTCTTCAAACATATCCAGGATACATTGAAAAGAGAGTGGAAAGCACTATCAATTAAATTCTTGTAGCAAGTTCAAATGTTGTTTTTAAGAAAATAGTTGACAGTAGATCAATTTAGGTGTTCTTGAGTTAATTAGTAATTAGACAAGTTAACAGTTTGAATTCTAAATCATTATAGGTGTTATTTCATTGGTTTGTCCTCTATTGTGTTCACAGTTTGCTAATTTTGAATGTGTCCCACCTGCATCTATTGTTTTTCTAAGAAACTGATTGAAAAGATCACAACCTTTGTTATGACACACTAATTCCTTTTGTGATTCTAACCTTGAAAGAGCATTGAGGCCAATATCGGCTGATCCATAGTTAGAAAAGATTACCAAGAAATGAAACAAAAATAATAATACTAATGATGCGTGTTTCAATGTTGAATTAATACTATATTGTATTGGTTTGATTTCCTCTAATGAATGTACACTGTAGCTTATCTGACAATTCATGTATTTTTTAAGTCTTGTAAATAAGCTTCAGTTAACAAAGAAATTTTGACTATGCATGCCTATCATCCATGAAGCCTATTTTGAGACGAGGAGTTAGGTAATCAAAATGTTTCTCATGATTTCTCCTAATATGGATTTTATTACCTCACTAGTAGATGGCTTGTTATTACTTGTGCCTTATGATTTCTAGAGGAAATGAGAGAATTCCTGTGGCCTATAAAATAAATATGAGATAACAGAAATCATTTTATTAAGTTAGTGGGAGGTATGGTGACCTCCTGGTTACTGCACTTGACTCTGGATTGAGGGGTCTGGGTTTGAGCCCTGGCTGGGGACTGTGTTGTGTTCTTGGACAAGACACTTTATTCTTATCATGCCTCTCTCCACACAGGTGTATAAATGTACATTGCCAAAATTTATTTCTGTGGGTAACCCTGCAATAGACTAGCATCTAATCCAGGCAGGAATGGAAAAACTCTGAGACACTTCATATAACATACATGTATCTGTATGTAGAAGTTTGAGATAGGCATTGCATGCTGACTCTACTTTTCTTTGTTGTTTACAAGTAAATTCTCAATCCAGTTTCTATCTTGCTCATGTGTAACAGGTTTGAAGTGCCTCTCTGGCATGGTTTGTAATAAATGAATGATTTGTCAGATATTTCACTAGACTACAGCTAAGAAAGTTTCCTTTGCATATCTTCTGTTCACAAACTTTTTATCAGGCTCCTTGCTGGCTCTCAGTCAACATATTTTGAGTGCACCTCTCATATTAACAGTAATTGTTACCAAATGGCAAGTATTAGATGCTAGCTTGCTTGCAAATCACTTGAATGTGGAAACAATTTGCTATCCAGTCTTTTGTTTACTCACTGTACACGTTTGAGCACATGTCTTGTATCTGTATGCCAACTTTTTTCTGCTGTCTTGTTTGCTCATGGTCAACAGGTTTCTAGCATAAATAAACCTTTTCAGTATTCCATGATACTCCAACACAAATTTAGTGCATCTTTTGCATTAACAAAGTTTTTATCAAGTCTCTTGCTCACTCACAGTCAACAAGTCTTTTAAAGGAGCTCAGTCACGTTTGAAAAGCTTAGCAAAACTTTTCAAATTCGTTGTTTGCAATCCATGTCAATCTTCTACATCCTTAACCATCCTTGTTCCTTTATGGTTTATTATTATCTCATTACGACTTCAACACGGACAAAGTGTGTAATTCATTAAGAATTCAAGTTTTAGTCGACACATGCGCAATGAGGCACTTGTGTTACCGAAGGACACTGGACACCACTTTGTATCCTAGCGACAGAATGCAGAGTTATCAAACAAGTTGTCCGGCTTTGTTGATAGCAAACCTGTTTCGATCGCATGAGCTGAATGCACGGTTGACCGAAAACGCAATGGCGCTTCCACAAACAGTTAGCTTCAGAGCTGAAGCAGTCGACGAAGAAGGAATTTGGTGTCCTTGCACTGTAGAAGACGTAAGCAATGATTCCGTGATCGTTTCATTTGACGGCTGGAATGCGGAGTGAAAGCGCCGCATATGTGATCCATGTGAGAACAGAAATCAAACGGTGCCAGGTTGCAAAAGAAAGAGAAAAGGCCATCAATGTTAAATCGCAGGGAAAGTGGCAAGTCATTTGTTAAAGCGATAGCGAGTTCCAGCCTGTTGTTAGCTTACAATTTATTAAAATGCATTCAGCTCGTTTGTTTGTGTTCTAGCTCGTTCGGCTACAAGGACGCCATGGAATCATGTTGTAAATCAAGGGAAACGGTTAGAGATATTGCAATAAAAAAGGCCAGTAAATAAACAACCCCTTACTTAGTATATTCAATCATCTTCAGTGAAGAACGTCTTCACTTTGAGAAAAACCTTAATGTAAACAAAAAGCTCAAATTACAGTTCGCTTCAATTGTCAAGACAGCGTAAATTTGCATAATCTTTCATGAACAACATCTTTAGGAATTTAACGATCAAAACCATGTTCTAAACTACATCTGCTTTATCTTGGAAAGAGAAGTATACTTAGTTGTATAGAGAAGCAAGTAAAGCTTTCAAACACATCAAAACCGCCAGCTTCCACATCTACGCTCCGACACAAATGAATTCTGGACAAGAATTGCCACGAGTTAAGCTTAATTCATGCGTCCGCGTCGTGAACAAATTCCTGTCAAAATGCCAGCTACCGAACAGCTGAATCAGATATTCGCTTTACCAAAAGTATCACAGTTCACTTCGAATTTCTTGAGCTATCCTTTTTCTTCGATTGCATTCAAACAGGTTTTACAACGCAGCCTGCCCATGGAACTTAATGTATAAAACACGTCACTGTGTTACTAGGTAACAGCCCTCATACATATGCACGAACCCCACTCAAGTGGGGTTCACACAATTACACACTTTGTCCGTGTTGAAGTCGTCATGCTTTGATGTTTTTCTATCTTTATAAAGTGTTATTTTT
Organism: Platygyra sinensis; assembly: GCA_019787425.1. Lineage (NCBI taxonomy): Eukaryota > Metazoa > Cnidaria > Anthozoa > Scleractinia > Merulinidae > Platygyra > Platygyra sinensis. The sequence goes on along the minus strand of JAHPZR010024501.1, from coordinate 4,897 downwards.
AGGTTTCCTTCAATTTAATGGTTATTTTTTCGATGTTCAAAATAAACTCAAGATGCCGTGACTGAGCCCCTTTAAAGTGCGCATATCATCAAAATTTTTATTTTCTTATCTGATTCTATATATCACCCAATGAACTTCTGCGAAAGAAAAATGCGATTTGGATAAAATGCAATCTTTTTTAGAAGTTTTGAAAACGTTCAAATTTGCCACCATTTTGGTCCACCATTCACGCCAGTCTTCCCTGGTTTGGAATGAGTTGTGATGAAGATTAAGGAACACATGACTTCAGGCTGACTTATTTTGCTTGTTTTACCCCTGTAAATTAAACTTAGCAGTTCATACCAAATGCTGGAAAGGAGCATTTTGCATAGACTGCGAAGCTAAATTTACAGAGGTAAAACAAGTGAGATAAGTCAAGCCTGAAGTCACATGTTCCTTAATCTACGTCATAAATTTGAGCACGTCGATGATGTGATCAGTGGCACAGGTAGACCGCAATAAAATAGGATTTTCAGATTTTAAAACTTCATAGAAAAATCGCTTTCCATCCAAATCGAAAATTTTTTTCGCCAAAGTTCATTGCATGGAATATAGGATCAGATGGGAAAATAAAAATTTTGACGATATGGGCACTTTAAGCTTGGAAAAGATCTTCCCACCAAGTAACTCACTCTCACTCATTTTGTTTTATTATATTTTTAATATTTTAAGCGAAGCCTCCAATCACTTAGGGGTAGGTTTTAGGAGGGTCCTCTTAAAAAAAAATCTAAAATATACAATTAAATAAACAGAAGTAATGGAAGCTAAAAACTCAAACTAAGTTTTAAACCTAGATTTAGGATTAAAAATACTTCTACTAAGTTAAAATTGGCGGAGTAAACACTGTTTTAGTTTGTGTTTTAAAGTCCTTGTGTTTGTGTTTAAAAATCCTTTTTCTCGTAGTATTAAAAAGTCAAGCTCAGGTGAACTTTTCTTTTCTACCATGTTTAATTGCTTTTCTTATTGAATCTAGCTGAAAGTTTTATCAAGGGTTGGACACTGGGTAAATTGTCCAGCTGAGAGGACAGTTTTACCTGCCACATAGAAATTCAGATCAAACAGTTTTGCTTGCCAAAAAAAACCAGTTGCACACCTGCTGAAAGTGTTAATGAAACCTTTCTTTGCATATGGCAGCTGCGCCGTCCTACCAAACGACACAAAAATAGCCATTTTCTGTCAAGCAAACACAAATACAGTTAAGACAACGTAAATGGTGCTTTGGGCTCTTCTAATAGTGAACTTGAGAATTCCGAGTTTAGTTTGATGATGAACTACATATTTTGTTCAGAATGACAGCAGAACTATTTTCCTACCTGGCGACACTCAATGAACTATGAGTGAGTTACCTGATGTTGATGTTGGCATAATTTTCTCTTTTTACAATCTGATGTGGTTTTTGGAATTGTAAATGCCTTTTCCTGAATATTTGATGCTGTTTCCAGTGAGAAAAGTTTCCCTACTTGGGTGCTTTTCTTGTTAACTTACATTGAATTCTGGTTGGTCAATTCAAATTTCATATGCAAGGCTGTGAATGTAACATTGACAAGAGTTAACTGTTGGTCATTCACTTTAATTTGTAAGATGTGGAGGTTTCTAAAAGAGTTAATCTCTAGGATCCTCAATGTGCAAAACATGATGTATGTATTGGCCTCCAACAAAGTAGGGCATAGTGGCTCTTGAGAGAGTTGCCTAATGAATCTCCTTTGCAGCTGGAATTGTCTACTGCAAAATGTCATCACTCCTCTAGTATAACACCAGTCCAGGGTTTCAAATATCTCAAACTTTTCATATTGTGTTCTTTCTGGCCTTACAATCCAGATTCCAGTTACTTAAAACACAAGCTTACATTGTATGACAGTTTGTTAAAGGGGCTCAGTCATGTTTGAAAAGCTTAGCTAAACTTTTCAAATTCGTTGTTTGCAGTCCGTGTCAATCTTCTCCATCCTTAACCATCCTTGTTCCTTTATGGTTTATTATGATCTCTTTGATGTTTTTCTATCTTTATAAAGTGTTATTTTTAGGTTTCCTTCAATTTAATGGTTATTTTTTCGATGTTCAAAATAACTCAAGATGCCGTGACTGAGCCCCTTTAAGAATCAAAATAATCTAACTTTAACACAGACTTTAGAAGTCTTGATTCAGAAGCAAATTTTCAAGACCTGAACTATTTTTGGAATGAAATCTTGCAAGGTACCAAAATGTGAATTCCACAAAATTTCTCATCAGAGAAGAAACACTAGGCATCTGAATTTGTTCGACTAAATTTCAGTTGCTTTTTGTGAAAACCCTCTGAATGTGTTAAAGTGATTATGTAAAGCTGGTGATTGAAAATAGTATACTAGTGTCAGGGGGCAGAATTGTCCAACAAATGTTGTATTCTTTAATTTGCAGATTCTTTACTTTGTAGAAAATGTGGACATGACATCACAGTGGCTGCAAACCTCAATAACATAGGCAGTAAACTTGCCATTCGACAGAGGAATGACACTATACTTGGAGTCAAACACTGCCTTATTCAACTCTTCAAGAATCCTCATGGTATACTGCATTGTTTAGATTGCTCAGAGACATTAGAGTACGGTGTATATGTAAGAAATAGAAAATATTAACTGTGTTTCTATCAAGTTATAGAAACACTTGAGTGGAAATTTGGGAGAACGAGAAATGCTGTGGGAACACAAGCCGTGAGCCAGTGTTCCCATAGCCTGTGAACACAGATGCATTTCTGGCTGTCACTGGTTGCGCCAAAAATCATTTTCTGGCTCGGGTTCGAAGATGTTATTTTCGGTGGTACCAGTGACAGCTGGAAACATGTCTGCATTCACAGGCTAGTGTTTCCACAGCTTTTTTGAGTTCTCCCAAACTTTCATGAGTGTTTCAATTAAACAATATTATTAGATTATGAGCTTGAGATTTCTATTTGTGTGATAGTTGACAAGGGCACAGCCCAAGTCAACCATCACGATCGTTGACGAGGGCACAGCCGAAGTCAACCATCACGCATAGAAATCGAGAGCAAATAGTCTAATTGCTTCAGTGTTAATCTACTGGTCATTCAAAACTTTCTCTAAATCCTCTGCAAGGACACCTCGAAAAGAAGTGCTGTTATTTTGTCAACAAGGGCACACTGCTACGCTACTCACTATCACAGAATAGAACGATAGAACACTAGTATCACGATAGAACACTAGTAGATTTATCCTAATTGAACTCCATAGAAACACATTTCTTTTAGAAAATACCGTGATGAGAAAAAGGAATTTTAAACACAAACACAAGGACTTTAAAACACAAACTAAAACAGTGTTTACTCCGCCAATTTTAACTTAGTAGAAGTATTTTTAATCCTAAATCTAGGTTTAAAACTTAGTTTGAGTTTTTAGCTTCCATTACTTCTGTTTATTTAATTGTATATTTTAGATTTTTTTTTAAGAGGACCCTCCTAAAACCTACCCCTAAGTGATTGGAGGCTTCGCTTAAAATATTAAAAATATAATAAAACAAAATGAGTGAGAGTGAGTTACTTGGTGGGAAGATCTTTTCCAAGCTTAAAGTGCCCATATCGTCAAAATTTTTATTTTCCCATCTGATCCTATATTCCATGCAATGAACTTTGGCGAAAAAAATTTTCGATTTGGATGGAAAGCGATTTTTCTATGAAGTTTTAAAATCTGAAAATCCTATTTTATTGCGGTCTACCTGTGCCACTGATCACATCATCGACGTGCTCAAATTTATGACGTAGATTAAGGAACATGTGACTTCAGGCTTGACTTATCTCACTTGTTTTACCTCTGTAAATTTAGCTTCGCAGTCTATGCAAAATGCTCCTTTCCAGCATTTGGTATGAACTGCTAAGTTTAATTTACAGGGGTAAAACAAGCAAAATAAGTCAGCCTGAAGTCATGTGTTCCTTAATCTTCATCACAACTCATTCCAAACCAGGGAAGACTGGCGTGAATGGTGGACCAAAATGGTGGCAAATTTGAACGTTTTCAAAACTTCTAAAAAAGATTGCATTTTATCCAAATCGCATTTTTCTTTCGCAGAAGTTCATTGGGTGATATATAGAATCAGATAAGAAAATAAAAATTTTGATGATATGCGCACTTTAAAGGGGCTCAGTCACGGCATCTTGAGTTTATTTTGAACATCGAAAAAATAACCATTAAATTGAAGGAAACCTAAAAATAACACTTTATAAAGATAGAAAAACATCAAAGCATGACGACTTCAACACGGACAAAGTGTGTAATTGTGTGAACCCCACTTGAGTGGGGTTCGTGCATATGTATGAGGGCTGTTACCTAGTAACACAGTGACGTGTTTTATACATTAAGTTCCATGGGCAGGCTGCGTTGTAAAACCTGTTTGAATGCAATCGAAGAAAAAGGATAGCTCAAGAAATTCGAAGTGAACTGTGATACTTTTGGTAAAGCGAATATCTGATTCAGCTGTTCGGTAGCTGGCATTTTGACAGGAATTTGTTCACGACGCGGACGCATGAATTAAGCTTAACTCGTGGCAATTCTTGTCCAGAATTCATTTGTGTCGGAGCGTAGATGTGGAAGCTGGCGGTTTTGATGTGTTTGAAAGCTTTACTTGCTTCTCTATACAACTAAGTATACTTCTCTTTCCAAGATAAAGCAGATGTAGTTTAGAACATGGTTTTGATCGTTAAATTCCTAAAGATGTTGTTCATGAAAGATTATGCAAATTTACGCTGTCTTGACAATTGAAGCGAACTGTAATTTGAGCTTTTTGTTTACATTAAGGTTTTTCTCAAAGTGAAGACGTTCTTCACTGAAGATGATTGAATATACTAAGTAAGGGGTTGTTTATTTACTGGCCTTTTTTA
>JAHPZR010024500.1:0-25317 GCA_019787425.1 Platygyra sinensis | reverse complement strand
TTAAGTTCCCTAATAATACACCTTTTGCCCTTCATTGCCAGGAAATAAATATTAATTAGTGTCAAACAATCAGTCATTACAATGAATGTGTAATCATTGTAGAGAAATAAACAAACGTTTTAATTTTTGCGTGATCAATAAGGAGTTTTACATAGAGAAGAACATTCATTAAGGCCCATGTATAGGTTCAATGTAATGGAAATAACAAACTTTTAAGAGAATAAAGAAACATTTGCTCCAACTTAATGTTCATGAACGAGAAAAAAATTTCATTTACAACAAAGGTACAGTGTAATATGTATTTAATACTGTAATGATACAAGCTTGTTCTTCATCCCTCAATATGCTCTCCGTTTAGACGTGGTATGTAGGTTTGCATAAACCTAAACCACTGAGCACATTTTGTAACTGTTATTGTGTTCGTATTTCTTCTCCCTACTCTCAAAAGAATTTGTTGACGGTACTCTCCCAGAGGAATCCCCTGCCGTCTTGCCTCTTCTCGATCATTTAGTTGTTGCTGTACTGCGGTTCACCCCTAACATGTCTGCCACCAAAAGGTAGTCTTCGCGAGGATCTTCAAACGCCCTCCGCACTATCCTTTCATGATGCTCGTTTGGGATACGGTTACGTCGCACTCGGCGCTCCATTCCTACTTCACGAGTTTGTACAGTTTCGGGTCCTATATAAACGTCCTTTGAAATCCAGTGGGAAATCGGAGAGAAAAATGCTCAACAAAAGCTCTTTTGTTATTGAGTTTTTTTTCCGCAATCGAACAGTAACCCTATGGAAATGAATTTTCATTCGCTCTAAAAAATGTTGTTTTCGATAAAACACTTTTTAAATTGGCGTTAATGAATCTTCTTCTCGATGCAAAAAGCCTTAATGAGTAATGCTTCGAAAATTGCTCTAAATGCTACCTGTGGAAAATAATTGCAATAAAATGGCTTACCTTATGTTTAAATTGCGTTATTTCGATGTCTCTGGGTTCCTGGAGGTGGTTTAGAGCCATTTAGGCGAGTTTTACGTTCTGGCGGTTGGCTTCCCCTAAAGAACGTAATACGTTCTTTAGGGGAAGCCAACCGCCAGAACGTAAAACTCGCCTAAATGGCTCTAAACCACCTCCAGGAACCCAGAGACATCGAAATAACGCAATTTAAACATAAGGTAAGCCATTTTATTGCAATTATTTTCCACAGGTAGCATTTAGAGCAATTTTCGAAGCATTCCCATACATTGTCTTATAAACGGCTAAATTCGTAACGCAATCGTCAACAGACTAATGTCACGTATTAATCGTATTCAACGTCTGGGCCGCCTTGTGATTCAGAGTGAAAGCACCGTTTTCAAATTCTTCCGGTATAAGGAGGCCCCGGAGGGGGGGGGGGTCGCACTAGGGCGAATTCTGTTTGTTTTACCAAAAATTGGGTCGAAATTGGAGCTTTCCCTGATGCGACTCTTACGAGCAAAATTTAGAAAAATTTGGCAGTGGACCAAAAAGACGCCGTAGTGTATGGGTGGGGCAGGCAGATTTTTCCAAAATCGCCCAAAGAAAACAAAAATTCATAAAACGTGTCAACTGCGTGTTTACTTAGGAAAACTGATGCACAGTAGAAGCCAGTAGAAGCGCACGAACATTTCATCATTGTTTACAAAAGCGTTTCATCAGTGTTTACACGAGAATTTAGCCTTGCTGTGGCTCCGTGTGGGACCAGAAAATGAGCTATTTTTGGGTCTTTCAGACCGACCAAAAAAAAAAATCGCTCTAGTGCGACCCCCCCCCCCCCCCTCCCCTAATGTGCAGTAGTTGGCGGCGTGAAGAACGAAAACACGCTATCACTGAGGCATCCATTACACGTCATGTACTGACTGCTATCGCTTACCGGAGGTATTTGTTAGCAAAAGATTTCAGAGATTTGGCTTAATTGAACCGAAAGACCCTTTAAGTTCTTCCGGCTTTTTGAACGCCGTGTGAGACAGACAGCAATTCGTTGCTTAAATCAATAAATTCAATCTGTAAATGACATAAATGAAGGGTCATGACAATCGGCTAGAAACTTCTTGGAAGATACGATATGATTGAGAGGACTTGCGAATGAAAAAAAAAACCCCGCAATTAACACTTTAAGAGCCTGATGGTTAGTTCCACTGAAATTCTGTTTTTAGTGTGCAATGCGACGACTGCCAAAAAATCTGAATTATACTAGTTATCAGCCATTTCCTCAAAAGTCTAATTCAGAAACCACTCCAAAGTAAATCCATGATTTAATAATCTTTAGGAAAAGGAATAAAATAAACTGCGTTTTTTATTTGTTTGTTACTTTTATTGTACTTCCTGAGATATTCAAAACTCGTGACACAACCGCAAAAACCTCATCCATCAGTCGTTGTAGAAACTTTTATGCAAATCAAGCTAAAACTGCGCCCCTCAAAAATCCGTTTTACAGCTTGAGCTTCTTTTAGAAGTAAATAAATGTATTTTCGCATCGAACCATTTGATAGTTACGCGAGTTTCCCTTTGCTTAAAGGGGTCCTTAGAGTGAATTATCGACACAATTTTGCAGTTTTTACACAGTTCCAATTTAAAAAAAGTAACTGATATTGCATGGTGACAGTTAAATCAATAATTCAGAGACTATATGACCTTGTTGGTTTTTCGCCTCCTGTACAAACTGCTCGCGACGTAGTTAAAATGTTAGTTAAGATTTAAAAGACAATGTATGATTTAATCCTTCTTACGGCTTAGGGAAAAAGCGGTGATTCCAATTTCCTTTCCCGCCACGACGGCGGAACCAGTTATCACGTGTCACTACAATATTCATCTGCCATAAGTCTATTTCGTCACTCAGGAAACCTGATCTTGGAAAGTGCAACCGACTTCTCTACAAAACAAACCAGAACTACTGAGCTTGTCTGTCTCTTAGTCTTCGAACACCCAACCTCGAGCTACAAAGAGAGGTCTTCGCAGGAATTGACGCTAACATTCACAGTTTACAACCACTTTATAGCGTGAACTAACAACAGCCATGCGCTTGTATGGAAACAAGACACAGTGAAGAGGCGAAACAGCATAAACCTTCCACTTTTAAGGCAGAAATTAACTTCCAGCTTAATGGTGAATCAAGAAAAATCCGAAAAGACAATTCTCATTGTTGGTGTGTTTTTCGGAGTGCTGGCTTTGTGTGTTATCACACTGATCATCTGCTGTCTTTACTGGCGGCGACAACTCGAGAAAGAAAGAGCGAGAGGAGACCCCAAGTTTGGGTACAACAGCGACTTGGACAGAAATATGTCAACTGGAGCAACTTCTCAAATTGAAACGTGAAAATATTCAGCAATCTCAAGGCGGAATTCATTCGTAGAAGAAAACATTTGCTGACTATTGTTGCCTTCGGAGAGATACCATATTTGTTAACGAAAAAAAAAAAAAACATTTAATCTACTCCGCAGTTATTGATGTTTTAAAACCGATAGCCAAAAAAAAAAAAAAAAACACCCGTGAATAGGTTTTGCCAGCTGGTGCCGCTTAGTTTTCTTTCTCGATGCTAGCGGGCTTTATCGATCTCTTGGATGTACAGTACTTATCCCTAGCTGCAGGAGTAGTTGTATCTACGAAGGACATCTCTAAAACCCTTCAAATTAGCATTTTTCTCTACACTGAATACAGCCGGCCCTCTTAGATTGTCCATACAATAATTTAAACGCCAATTTACTAATCTTGGCGCAAGTTTTGTGGATACTTTGTATGGAAATTTAAGGTTGTACCTACAAAATCGATTATTTATGTTAACTCGGACAGTTTAACATAGCTTCTTCTCGCCCGCAGCCACGTTCGTTCTGCGAAGAAAATATATTTCATCCTTACTTCCATGTTTAGAACAAAAGCGTTCATTCCTAACTGATTTCAGTTTTATCAGAGCTCACAGTGTCTCAGCACATGCTGGGTAAAATTCATTAAAATTAGCGCAAAAATACTGAAGTCGACTCGTTTACCAAATATTCAAATCTGTGAAGTGGAAAACATCAACTTTTCAAATTAATTAGCGAAATGTTGTTAGTTCTCCAATGTCGTTGGGGAACAGAAAGCTCAATCGCATTTATAAAATAAAATTCAGTCGCAATGCGCTTCCTCAACGAATCGGAAAAGACTGTGTCAAATCAAGAAACCATTTCCACTCGTCACCGAACGGAAATTGGCCAAGAGCAAAAATAATCTGTAAAATTTAAAGGACCATAACAGGGTTTTAATTCCTGTGTTTGAACCCAAAGTACAAATATTTTCTAACGCAGCAGTTTGGCGTCGAACTAAACTTTTTTCAACCTTAGAAATCTTCTAGGGCAGAAAATAGGAATGAAACAAACATTCAACCAGGTAGGAACTGCGCTGAGCAAAAATCGTAATTGATCTGATAAAAGCAAGGGTGAATTGTCAAAATTTCGCGTCAAAATATTGACAACTGTAATGTTTGCGGCTTTCTTTCGCTGACACTTTAGTTTGTTGTTTTCCTTATTTCTGCTTTGGGTATCGCAGCAACAAATGATTTAGTTCATGTTTGGTTTGGTTTCTTAGCTTGAAAGAGCAACAGATGCATGATAACTGCTTGTCAGAAATGACACCAGGCAGGTCCTTTGTGTCATCACAGTGAAAAAGCTGCGCAAGAGCATAAATTAAGTTTTAACAATAGCTTTAAAGAAACTGGTCTCGATATAATTTAAGCGAGTCTAAAATTCCATTTATTTTTAATTTAAATCTGCTGCTAAGATGTTATGTTATGTCCTGTTATGGCACACTCCAATAACAACGCAACTTGATCATTAAGTGTTGGACATTACAATTCCGACTTCTGAATTTTTCTTCGGCCTGTGCATCGAATTAACAATATGAAGAAAATTTTCAAGATATATATTTTATAGCAGCTTTGATGACAAACCAGCTTCGCGTGAGAAATAAAAAAAATATATTGTAGGAGTTAAGCGAAATGAGCAAATTTTAATTTTGTACTCTGAGGAGTGTGGCGATCGCGGGGGAAGTCGTTAGCATCGTGCAACTTTTGCTGTGGCAATCGTACAACCATAAAGAACCCAGCCGTTACAGACAAATGGAAAAGTGAAGCTCATAGCAGATCACATCACGTTCATACATCGATCAAATTTTGTCAGTAAATCTTTTTGCCAAACTGGGAGCGAAATTTTAAATGATTCTCATTGAAATTTCCTGCAGCAGCGTGTCATATTGCCGAATAAACTGCGACACGATAATCAATAAAGGAAAAAAAAAATGGCAAAGAAAACAATATCCAAGCTACGTTGTTTCCAGTGTTCGACCTATCCAGTTCGTGAAATAAATTTGACAAAATATAATTTTAATACACAATAATGTGTCATAAGAGTATTGCAAAATTTAAAAGGTGTAATAAGCTGTGGACATATATTAAACCCTGAGAACCACATATTATAAAACATTAAACACTGTGTCACTGAAACTGAAGAGTTTATTGGTATTATGTCTTATTGGTTAAAAATAATTCCCCGTGTGTCTTTGCTATTCACTATTTTATAATTACTCTTGTAATAACTGATCATTTTCGCTTCTTTTTCTGAAGGTTCGGCGCTGAAACTTTAACCTTTCCAGGAATGTATCGCGACAGGTCGTTATCCTGCAAATAATAGTAAAAAATGAATGAAAACTCGGCGTTTCCCATCTGAACAAATTAAGCATTTCCCTGAACAATTATTAGATCTGCCTTGAAACGAAAGGCAGGATTCTAAAGATTGATTCAACTATGAGTGGAAATTAAAGAAAGCAATTTCCCTCTTTCTGAATTAGAATTGCCTTAGGAGAAATAACTTGAATGAACTAATTTAGAGAGGCCTTTTACATCAGCCATACATCACTGAAAAACATTTCATAGTGAGCAGCTGATGGTTATTGCCTAAAAACCATTAAAACTTGGTGGCGCCAAACTACAAGAACTAATTGGAATGAAACAAAAACAATTCAGCTGCTAATACCAGAAGAAAATTACAAATATGCTATTTAACACGAACCCTCCATATAAAGCAATAAAACACTCACGATTACTGTTGTCAATATTTTCATTAGAGTGCATTTCTCAAGCGCACAAAAAAAAAATCGAGTTTAAACAACTGAAATGATGACCGTAACGGTGTTTTTTTTTTCTCCACACTACGCCGGAGGAATTTGAAAACGGTCATTTCACTCTGCACGCATCAAATCTTTTCCTTCCACGCTATAGCGGAGAAATATGAAAACGCGACAGCTATCGGTTATTTTATTACCGTTTGTGTTCGAGGAAAACTAGGGCAGGGGAATATCATGATTACCAAACCCGCTCAAGGTATTTAGGCTGTTTACAGCCCTCCACTTACTCGTACTTTTATTCGATCGTTAAACGCGCGGATAGAATCGCGAGAGAATTGGACGCCAGCGCAAAATGTAAGACTTGAGTGGGTAGGGTTGAGATAAGGCTCTTTCGCGTGCGCAAGGCTTCGTTTTCAAAAATGTTTTCCGTCCGTACAAACCAAAAGCTGGTGTTTTAAAATTCCTCCTGTTTGAAGAGCGTTTTCGTGACGGATTAGTGTGAACAGAAGGCCAAACTGGAGAAAAAAAGTTCGTTTGCAAATTTCTCCGGCCCAGTGTGGACGAGGTCTTAATTAGCACAGATTATTACGATTTTTATTTCTCCATTTCCTCAGAAGCTTTAGTTTTGATTGATATAAATTATATCAAACTGTCAAGCTCGTCACAAATGCTCCGCGCTACGCCTCGAGTCGTATTTTCAACTCTCTTCTCGGTGTTTAAAAATGTGGCAAAACACGGTCTCTTGTGAATGATACATTACTTCTTCTTCACCTATGGTTAGATCTCTTTTCAATACAAGTGAAAAATTTTAAAGAAACGGCGACACTTTTCAGTTTGAAAAACATGTTTTAACAGAAACATCTGACATCTTCAGTTATACAGTACAAAGCGATGGAAGTTGAATTTATAATAAGTAGAAAATGCTAATGCAATTAATAGTAACAACAGATGAAAGTGTGAGAATTAAAGAGATAATTTTAGATTAATTAACATGGTGTAATTATTGATTCAAAGGGGGTTGTTCTCTCTGAATATGAATAGCCTCTTTTATCTTGAGTTGAAAAGTAGCTGACGCGTGATTCAAAACATGAAAACGGAATGACACTACTGGATCAGAATAACTCTATTTATAGTCGCAGTAAAAGCGGACAAGAACACACGGAGTCCATCGAATTATAAAGCAAGATCATTTTAATTTACCTTCAAACTTTTAATCAAGTCTTTCTCTCGTTGGGAAGCGTCTTTAGAAAACAGAAATGCATTTAACGCTGTCTTGGCCGCTGCAAAAAAAGAATTTGTATGACTAATTACATGCTGCACTTCTCTACTAAACGATTAATATTAGGACGCACAAAACTATTCTTAAAACTCTTTGAGAAGCAAGAAGCCTATATATTACGTACTCAGTACTGTTATTCTTATCAAATTTGTTGTGGAAAAGCTCGTTTTCCCAAGTGCAATTTATTCAAAAGAGCCGAACATTTATCGTCTTTCGTCATATACACAGCTGTTTCGACAAAGGTTGTACCACAACATGCACAAAGCGCTAGCGACAATGTAGATTGGTATTATGGGTAGCAATAGTTTGGTTCTACTGGGTTGAGATTCACGGTGTTAAGCTTGAAGGAAAGAGAATGCATGAATACACGTGTTTGTGCTGCTTCCTTCTCTAACGCCGAAATACCTTGGGCTTCAATCAGTCAAGTACAAAACCATCTAACCCATGATAACTTTCCACATTATCGCATCCACTTTTACGCTTTTGTAAGAAAACCGTTCTCGAACCAGCTGTATTTCAGACTATAGAGCTAGAATAAAAAGGAATTTTTATTTGCTGAATGTGACAGTGAAGTTAATCCCCAGTCTTTCGCTATAATCAGTGGATGTGTTGTCCTTGAACCCAACTAAGGGTCTAAGATCGATTTCTTACCTTTTCCTCTGCGAGCTGTTCCTGGGGTGAGTTTCACTTTATACCTGGCAGAGAAAAATGTTCCAAGCGTAAAAAATTTAAAAAGTCAACTAAGTTATGACAACGATCGTAGCTCTGTGTCGAGGCTCGCTGAAGAAGGGGAAGAGGAGAGAACCTGGGAACGAGGTTGTAAGAAACCTATTGCTCGGAAGTCTAAAAAATCCTGCCACCCCTTCCCCCGTTGGGTTTTAGACAAGTACAGGGGGCAACATAAGTCTGCAGATTAAACGAAGAATTGCACATCTTTCTCACTTGTCACAACATAACGGACTAGAGCCTCAAGGAATGACAGTTCCTTTTGAAAAATCAACACCTAGCTTTTAAGTTAAGTAGCTTGCTATACTTTGACTTTAATATTCACAGAAGATCAGTCACCGCATTTTGAGTTCTCTGCGCCTTGTAGAAAAAAACCCTAAAAATAGTAGTTTACTAAGATAGAAAAACATCAAAGAGTTTATAATAATAAATCATAAGAAAACAAGGATGGTTAAGGATGGAGAAGATTAACACGGATTACAAACAACGAAATTTAGGCTTAACTGTCCAAGATGCGCAAACCCTGTGACGTTGCTTAATAGAATCACGGACGATTGCTGTATAGTTACTTGATGTCAGTGGTCGTCTTGTGCGCGAATCTTTAATATACTTCGAATAACATTAATATATATTTCACGTAATTCCATTCCATCTTTTAGTGGTGACAAATGTGAAGCGTCTTACTTGTAATTTTGAACAGCCGTGTATGGAGCGCAAACAGGAATTGCAAACAGCAATAGATCTTCAGACAATGGACAACCCGTCAGAGAATCAAGCAACGACAACGCCTTCCTGTAAAAAAAAACAAAAACACTTGTGGCTTACTCTTAGGCCGCTTCCAGAATACGCCGCCAGAGGAATTAAAAACGGAGGATTCACTCTGAAAACGCATCAAATGTTTTCTGTTTATAATACGCCAGAGGAATTTAAAAACGAAGGATTCACTCTGAAAACACATCAAATGTTTTCTGTTTATAATACGTCTGAGGAATTTGAAAACGGAGGATCACTCTGACAAACGCATCAAATGTTTTTTGCTTACAATACGCCGGAGGAATTTGAAACCGGAACATTAGCCAGTCAGTTTGCATGAGGTTGACGGAGCCTCGGGCTTGGAAATCACATTAGTATTGTAAAGTCATCGTTTACAAGGAGGGAGGGTTATCCTAGCAAGCGGGTGAACCCTAGTTGGAGGGCATGCGCAAAAGAAGCAAAATTCCACAGGTAGGGTAATCCTTCAACCCGAGGGAACTTAATGCCCGGGTACACTCAAAGGGAACAATTAAAAAGTTAACCCGGGTAGGCGGGTTACCCTACCAGGAGTGTTTACAAGGGAAAAAGTTAACCCGCCTGCCAGGGTAACCCTAGCACGTAGAAAGGGTAACCCGCCTACCCGGGTAACCCTAGCTGCCTTGTAAACACGACGAGGAAAGAAAGACCGGAGGGAATGTATGAGTGCTAGGGTAACCCTCTCTCCTTGTAAACAGGCCCTTTTCAAACGTTTTCCGTCCAAACCAAAACGCAAAGCAAGCGTTTTCAAATCTTCCCGTTTGAAAAGCGTTTTCGAAAAGCTCTTTTTTTGATACGGATTAGTATGGATAGAAGACCTAACTGGAGGAAAAATAACTCCGTTTTCCTATTCCTCAGGCCTAGTGGGCGTGTGGACATGGAAAAACCAAAAGATTAGTGTAGACGGTGGGCCTAACTGTAGAAATACAGCTGCGTTTTCAATTTGCTCCGGCTTAGTGTGGACATTTAGTGGGCGAAAGGAAAGAATATTATCATTAACACCAAATTCTCAAAACATCAGTGAAAGTCATGTATGGCAATCAGTAAGAGACTTGATATCTTGATCTTTCGACAGGAAGGGTTGACAAAGCCAATGTTTTAAACAAAGGAAATGTCGTTACTACGTACTTTTTGTGGAACATCTTCTGTCTCATCGTCTGACGCAACCTGAATAAAAACAACGTCAACAATTTGTGAATGGAGTTAATCATTCAATCGGTCAGTAATATAACTTAAGTATAAATCTCTAAAGTGTTGTCTACTTGCAGCGGGTGAGCTGTGATTGGATCATAAATCTCAAGCTCCAACCAATCAGAGACAAAGGTTTGTTCTACCAGCCGCGGCTTCCACGGATTTCTCCGCACTTGACTTCAGCCGCATGTACTTACCTCCCGGTACTTTAAGATTATTTCCTGGATTTCCTAGTTAAGGCCTTAGCGACTGAAATATGACTTATTTCTCTTTCCATTTCGCCCCCAATCATTAGAAATGTACTCTTCTAGCTAATATCTTGCGATACGACTGACCGTCACGAGTAAAGATCTTTTCAAGCTATAGTCTCTATATACTCACTGTATCTTTGTCAATTTCTTTCTCATCTGTCAACGGCTTGTGACCTGAAAGCAACGATATTCAGACATAGCAAGAGTAGTTTATGACAGGCACAAACAGCAGAAAAAAATAACAAATCACTGCGTTTCCTTCGAGGAACGTGAATGTTCACCAAATAGAAATCTGGTGAAACAACTTTGTACGCAAATAGAGAAATTCAAATGAAATGAAATGAAATGAGATGTAATAAAAACTTTCATGCGATTATGTAAGCTAGTTGTATGCCGAAGAGGTCGTTAGCTTTTCACAAAGTCACTGGAATACGCCTCGAGTGAGACTTGAAAAATCTAGGCCAAGCTTTTAGAGAAGCACAACTGTGACATACACCTTTCAGCAGTGACTGTACCTTCATTATAAAACAGCTCCCACTGAGTTTTCCTCTATATTAACTTGACTTGAAATGCTTACTTCTTCAGTAGATTTATCCAACAAGTTCACTTTTTCTTTATTCGTTGTTTCGTTATCAATAACTAGGTTTTCTTTATTGTTTTCATCAACTCCTGTTTCTCGAGACATGCTTGAATTTTGGTCTTTAAAGTTCACTTCGTTGCCTTCGCTTTTATCAATACCCTCAGTAGCCTTGACGTTATTTTCTTGATTTATTTGCATTCTTCCTTTTTCCGCAGATACATTATTTTGTTTTGACATATCGACTTGGTCTTTGTTTATCTGCGCATCCTTCTTTCCGGGGTTACCGCTGACCGGCCTGTTAGCTCCACCTCCTCCCCAGCCTTTCGCGCCTTTTTTCTCTTTCTTTCTTTTCTCTGCTTTGCTCTCCTTTGCAGGTCCAGCAGACTTATAAAACAAATACCAAAAAGTAGCAGCATTAGATAATTATCCGCTCGAGAAATACACAGGGGATTGGAACAGGAATAATAAGCGAAGGCAACGAAGTGAACTTTAAAGACCAAAATTCAAGCATGTCTCGAGAAACAGGAGTTGATGAAAACAATAAAGAAAACCTAGTTATTGATAACGAAACAACGAATAAAGAAAAAGTGAACTTGTTGGATAAATCTACTGAAGAAGTAAGCATTTCAAGTCAAGTTAATATAGAGGAAAACTCAGTGGGAGCTGTTTATAATGAAGGTACAGTCACTGCTGAAAGGTGTATGTCACAGTTGTGCTTCTCTAAAAGCTTGGCCTAGATTTTTCAAGTCTCACTCGAGGCGTATTCCAGTGACTTTGTGAAAAGCTAACGACCTCTTCGGCATACAACTAGCTTACATAATCGCATGAAAGTTTTTATTACATCTCATTTCATTTCATTTCATTTGAATTTCTCTATTTGCGTACAAAGTTGTTTCACCAGATTTCTATTTGGTGAACATTCACGTTCCTCGAAGGAAACGCAGTGATTTGTTATTTTTTTCTGCTGTTTGTGCCTGTCATAAACTACTCTTGCTATGTCTGAATATCGTTGCTTTCAGGTCACAAGCCGTTGACAGATGAGAAAGAAATTGACAAAGATACAGTGAGTATATAGAGACTATAGCTTGAAAAGATCTTTACTCGTGACGGTCAGTCGTATCGCAAGATATTAGCTAGAAGAGTACATTTCTAATGATTGGGGGCGAAATGGAAAGAGAAATAAGTCATATTTCAGTCGCTAAGGCCTTAACTAGGAAATCCAGGAAATAATCTTAAAGTACCGGGAGGTAAGTACATGCGGCTGAAGTCAAGTGCGGAGAAATCCGTGGAAGCCGCGGCTGGTAGAACAAACCTTTGTCTCTGATTGGTTGGAGCTTGAGATTTATGATCCAATCACAGCTCACCCGCTGCAAGTAGACAACACTTTAGAGATTTATACTTAAGTTATATTACTGACCGATTGAATGATTAACTCCCATTCACAAATTGTTGACGTTGTTTTTATTCAGGTTGCGTCAGACGATGAGACAGAAGATGTTCCACAAAAAAGTACGTAGTAACGACATTTCCTTTGTTTAAAACATTGGCTTTGTCAACCCTTCCTGTCGAAAGATCAAGATATCAAGTCTCTTACTGATTGCCATACATGACTTTCACTGATGTTTTGAGAATTTGGTGTTAATGATAATATTCTTTCCTTTCGCCCACTAAATGTCCACACTAAGCCGGAGCAAATTGAAAACGCAGCTGTATTTCTACAGTTAGGCCCACCGTCTACACTAATCTTTTGGTTTTTCCATGTCCACACGCCCACTAGGCCTGAGGAATAGGAAAACGGAGTTATTTTTCCTCCAGTTAGGTCTTCTATCCATACTAATCCGTATCAAAAAAAGAGCTTTTCGAAAACGCTTTTCAAACGGGAAGATTTGAAAACGCTTGCTTTGCGTTTTGGTTTGGACGGAAAACGTTTGAAAAGGGCCTGTTTACAAGGAGAGAGGGTTACCCTAGCACTCATACATTCCCTCCGGTCTTTCTTTCCTCGTCGTGTTTACAAGGCAGCTAGGGTTACCCGGGTAGGCGGGTTACCCTTTCTACGTGCTAGGGTTACCCTGGCAGGCGGGTTAACTTTTTCCCTTGTAAACACTCCTGGTAGGGTAACCCGCCTACCCGGGTTAACTTTTTAATTGTTCCCTTTGAGTGTACCCGGGCATTAAGTTCCCTCGGGTTGAAGGATTACCCTACCTGTGGAATTTTGCTTCTTTTGCGCATGCCCTCCAACTAGGGTTCACCCGCTTGCTAGGATAACCCTCCCTCCTTGTAAACGATGACTTTACAATACTAATGTGATTTCCAAGCCCGAGGCTCCGTCAACCTCATGCAAACTGACTGGCTAATGTTCCGGTTTTCAAATTCCTCCGGCGTATTGTAAGCAAAAAACATTTGATGCGTTTGTCAGAGTGAATCCTCCGTTTTCAAATTCCTCAGACGTATTATAAACAGAAAACATTTGATGTGTTTTCAGAGTGAATCCTTCGTTTTTAAATTCCTCTGGCGTATTATAAACAGAAAACATTTGATGCGTTTTCAGAGTGAATCCTCCGTTTTTAATTCCTCTGGCGGCGTATTCTGGAAGCGGCCTAAGAGTAAGCCACAAGTGTTTTTTGTTTTTTTTTTACAGGAAGGCGTGTCGTTGCTTGATTCTCTGACGGGTTTGTCCATTGTCTGAAGATCTATTGCTGTTTGCAATTCCTGTTTGCGCTCCATACACGGCTGTTTCAAAATTACAAGTAAGACGCTTCACATTTGTCACCACTAAAAGATGGAATGGAATTACGTGAAATATATATTAATGTTATTCGAAGTATATTAAAGATTCGCGCACAAGACGACCACTGACATCAAGTAACTATACAGCAATCGTCCGTGATTCTATTAAGCAACGTCACAGGGTTTGCGCATCTTGGACAGTTAAGCCTAAATTTCGTTGTTTGTAATCCGTGTTAATCTTCTCCATCCTTAACCATCCTTGTTTTCTTATGATTTATTATTATAAACTCTTTGATGTTTTTCTATCTTAGTAAACTACTATTTTTAGGGTTTTTTCTACAAGGCGCAGAGAACTCAAAATGCGGTGACTGATCTTCTGTGAATATTAAAGTCAAAGTATAGCAAGCTACTTAACTTAAAAGCTAGGTGTTTGATTTTTCAAAAGGAACTGTCATTCCTTGAGGCTCTAGTCCGTTATGTTGTGACAAGTGAGAAAGATGTGCAATTCTTCGTTTAATCTGCAGACTTATGTTGCCCCCTGTACTTGTCTAAAACCCAACGGGGGAAGGGGTGGCAGGATTTTTAGACTTCCGAGCAATAGGTTTCTTACAACCTCGTTCCCAGGTTCTCTCCTCTTCCCCTTCTTCAGCGAGCCTCGACACAGAGCTACGATCGTTGTCATAACTTAGTTGACTTTTTAAATTTTTTACGCTTGGAACATTTTTCTCTGCCAGGTATAAAGTGAAACTCACCCCAGGAACAGCTCGCAGAGGAAAAGGTAAGAAATCGATCTTAGACCCTTAGTTGGGTTCAAGGACAACAACATCCACTGATTATAGCGAAAGACTGGGGATTAACTTCACTGTCACATTCAGCAAATAAAAATTCCTTTTTATTCTAGCTCTATAGTCTGAAATACAGCTGGTTCGAGAACGGTTTTTCTTACAAAAGCGTAAAAGTGGATGCGATAATGTGGAAAGTTATCATGGGTTAGATGGTTTTGTACTTGACTGATTGAAGCCCAAGGTATTTCGGCGTTAGAGAAGGAAGCAGCACAAACACGTGTATTCATGCATTCTCTTTCCTTCAAGCTTAACACCGTGAATCTCAACCCAGTAGAACCAAACTATTGCTACCCATAATACCAATCTACATTGTCGCTAGCGCTTTGTGCATGTTGTGGTACAACCTTTGTCGAAACAGCTGTGTATATGACGAAAGACGATAAATGTTCGGCTCTTTTGAATAAATTGCACTTGGGAAAACGAGCTTTTCCACAACAAATTTGATAAGAATAACAGTACTGAGTACGTAATATATAGGCTTCTTGCTTCTCAAAGAGTTTTAAGAATAGTTTTGTGCGTCCTAATATTAATCGTTTAGTAGAGAAGTGCAGCATGTAATTAGTCATACAAATTCTTTTTTTGCAGCGGCCAAGACAGCGTTAAATGCATTTCTGTTTTCTAAAGACGCTTCCCAACGAGAGAAAGACTTGATTAAAAGTTTGAAGGTAAATTAAAATGATCTTGCTTTATAATTCGATGGACTCCGTGTGTTCTTGTCCGCTTTTACTGCGACTATAAATAGAGTTATTCTGATCCAGTAGTGTCATTCCGTTTTCATGTTTTGAATCACGCGTCAGCTACTTTTCAACTCAAGATAAAAGAGGCTATTCATATTCAGAGAGAACAACCCCCTTTGAATCAATAATTACACCATGTTAATTAATCTAAAATTATCTCTTTAATTCTCACACTTTCATCTGTTGTTACTATTAATTGCATTAGCATTTTCTACTTATTATAAATTCAACTTCCATCGCTTTGTACTGTATAACTGAAGATGTCAGATGTTTCTGTTAAAACATGTTTTTCAAACTGAAAAGTGTCGCCGTTTCTTTAAAATTTTTCACTTGTATTGAAAAGAGATCTAACCATAGGTGAAGAAGAAGTAATGTATCATTCACAAGAGACCGTGTTTTGCCACATTTTTAAACACCGAGAAGAGAGTTGAAAATACGACTCGAGGCGTAGCGCGGAGCATTTGTGACGAGCTTGACAGTTTGATATAATTTATATCAATCAAAACTAAAGCTTCTGAGGAAATGGAGAAATAAAAATCGTAATAATCTGTGCTAATTAAGACCTCGTCCACACTGGGCCGGAGAAATTTGCAAACGAACTTTTTTTCTCCAGTTTGGCCTTCTGTTCACACTAATCCGTCACGAAAACGCTCTTCAAACAGGAGGAATTTTAAAACACCAGCTTTTGGTTTGTACGGACGGAAAACATTTTTGAAAACGAAGCCTTGCGCACGCGAAAGAGCCTTATCTCAACCCTACCCACTCAAGTCTTACATTTTGCGCTGGCGTCCAATTCTCTCGCGATTCTATCCGCGCGTTTAACGATCGAATAAAAGTACGAGTAAGTGGAGGGCTGTAAACAGCCTAAATACCTTGAGCGGGTTTGGTAATCATGATATTCCCCTGCCCTAGTTTTCCTCGAACACAAACGGTAATAAAATAACCGATAGCTGTCGCGTTTTCATATTTCTCCGCTATAGCGTGGAAGGAAAAGATTTGATGCGTGCAGAGTGAAATGACCGTTTTCAAATTCCTCCGGCGTAGTGTGGAGAAAAAAAAAACACCGTTACGGTCATCATTTCAGTTGTTTAAACTCGATTTTTTTTTTGTGCGCTTGAGAAATGCACTCTAATGAAAATATTGACAACAGTAATCGTGAGTGTTTTATTGCTTTATATGGAGGGTTCGTGTTAAATAGCATATTTGTAATTTTCTTCTGGTATTAGCAGCTGAATTGTTTTTGTTTCATTCCAATTAGTTCTTGTAGTTTGGCGCCACCAAGTTTTAATGGTTTTTAGGCAATAACCATCAGCTGCTCACTATGAAATGTTTTTCAGTGATGTATGGCTGATGTAAAAGGCCTCTCTAAATTAGTTCATTCAAGTTATTTCTCCTAAGGCAATTCTAATTCAGAAAGAGGGAAATTGCTTTCTTTAATTTCCACTCATAGTTGAATCAATCTTTAGAATCCTGCCTTTCGTTTCAAGGCAGATCTAATAATTGTTCAGGGAAATGCTTAATTTGTTCAGATGGGAAACGCCGAGTTTTCATTCATTTTTTACTATTATTTGCAGGATAACGACCTGTCGCGATACATTCCTGGAAAGGTTAAAGTTTCAGCGCCGAACCTTCAGAAAAAGAAGCGAAAATGATCAGTTATTACAAGAGTAATTATAAAATAGTGAATAGCAAAGACACACGGGGAATTATTTTTAACCAATAAGACATAATACCAATAAACTCTTCAGTTTCAGTGACACAGTGTTTAATGTTTTATAATATGTGGTTCTCAGGGTTTAATATATGTCCACAGCTTATTACACCTTTTAAATTTTGCAATACTCTTATGACACATTATTGTGTATTAAAATTATATTTTGTCAAATTTATTTCACGAACTGGATAGGTCGAACACTGGAAACAACGTAGCTTGGATATTGTTTTCTTTGCCATTTTTTTTTTCCTTTATTGATTATCGTGTCGCAGTTTATTCGGCAATATGACACGCTGCTGCAGGAAATTTCAATGAGAATCATTTAAAATTTCGCTCCCAGTTTGGCAAAAAGATTTACTGACAAAATTTGATCGATGTATGAACGTGATGTGATCTGCTATGAGCTTCACTTTTCCATTTGTCTGTAACGGCTGGGTTCTTTATGGTTGTACGATTGCCACAGCAAAAGTTGCACGATGCTAACGACTTCCCCCGCGATCGCCACACTCCTCAGAGTACAAAATTAAAATTTGCTCATTTCGCTTAACTCCTACAATATATTTTTTTTTATTTCTCACGCGAAGCTGGTTTGTCATCAAAGCTGCTATAAAATATATATCTTGAAAATTTTCTTCATATTGTTAATTCGATGCACAGGCCGAAGAAAAATTCAGAAGTCGGAATTGTAATGTCCAACACTTAATGATCAAGTTGCGTTGTTATTGGAGTGTGCCATAACAGGACATAACATAACATCTTAGCAGCAGATTTAAATTAAAAATAAATGGAATTTTAGACTCGCTTAAATTATATCGAGACCAGTTTCTTTAAAGCTATTGTTAAAACTTAATTTATGCTCTTGCGCAGCTTTTTCACTGTGATGACACAAAGGACCTGCCTGGTGTCATTTCTGACAAGCAGTTATCATGCATCTGTTGCTCTTTCAAGCTAAGAAACCAAACCAAACATGAACTAAATCATTTGTTGCTGCGATACCCAAAGCAGAAATAAGGAAAACAACAAACTAAAGTGTCAGCGAAAGAAAGCCGCAAACATTACAGTTGTCAATATTTTGACGCGAAATTTTGACAATTCACCCTTGCTTTTATCAGATCAATTACGATTTTTGCTCAGCGCAGTTCCTACCTGGTTGAATGTTTGTTTCATTCCTATTTTCTGCCCTAGAAGATTTCTAAGGTTGAAAAAAGTTTAGTTCGACGCCAAACTGCTGCGTTAGAAAATATTTGTACTTTGGGTTCAAACACAGGAATTAAAACCCTGTTATGGTCCTTTAAATTTTACAGATTATTTTTGCTCTTGGCCAATTTCCGTTCGGTGACGAGTGGAAATGGTTTCTTGATTTGACACAGTCTTTTCCGATTCGTTGAGGAAGCGCATTGCGACTGAATTTTATTTTATAAATGCGATTGAGCTTTCTGTTCCCCAACGACATTGGAGAACTAACAACATTTCGCTAATTAATTTGAAAAGTTGATGTTTTCCACTTCACAGATTTGAATATTTGGTAAACGAGTCGACTTCAGTATTTTTGCGCTAATTTTAATGAATTTTACCCAGCATGTGCTGAGACACTGTGAGCTCTGATAAAACTGAAATCAGTTAGGAATGAACGCTTTTGTTCTAAACATGGAAGTAAGGATGAAATATATTTTCTTCGCAGAACGAACGTGGCTGCGGGCGAGAAGAAGCTATGTTAAACTGTCCGAGTTAACATAAATAATCGATTTTGTAGGTACAACCTTAAATTTCCATACAAAGTATCCACAAAACTTGCGCCAAGATTAGTAAATTGGCGTTTAAATTATTGTATGGACAATCTAAGAGGGCCGGCTGTATTCAGTGTAGAGAAAAATGCTAATTTGAAGGGTTTTAGAGATGTCCTTCGTAGATACAACTACTCCTGCAGCTAGGGATAAGTACTGTACATCCAAGAGATCGATAAAGCCCGCTAGCATCGAGAAAGAAAACTAAGCGGCACCAGCTGGCAAAACCTATTCACGGGTGTTTTTTTTTTTTTTTTTGGCTATCGGTTTTAAAACATCAATAACTGCGGAGTAGATTAAATGTTTTTTTTTTTTTTCGTTAACAAATATGGTATCTCTCCGAAGGCAACAATAGTCAGCAAATGTTTTCTTCTACGAATGAATTCCGCCTTGAGATTGCTGAATATTTTCACGTTTCAATTTGAGAAGTTGCTCCAGTTGACATATTTCTGTCCAAGTCGCTGTTGTACCCAAACTTGGGGTCTCCTCTCGCTCTTTCTTTCTCGAGTTGTCGCCGCCAGTAAAGACAGCAGATGATCAGTGTGATAACACACAAAGCCAGCACTCCGAAAAACACACCAACAATGAGAATTGTCTTTTCGGATTTTTCTTGATTCACCATTAAGCTGGAAGTTAATTTCTGCCTTAAAAGTGGAAGGTTTATGCTGTTTCGCCTCTTCACTGTGTCTTGTTTCCATACAAGCGCATGGCTGTTGTTAGTTCACGCTATAAAGTGGTTGTAAACTGTGAATGTTAGCGTCAATTCCTGCGAAGACCTCTCTTTGTAGCTCGAGGTTGGGTGTTCGAAGACTAAGAGACAGACAAGCTCAGTAGTTCTGGTTTGTTTTGTAGAGAAGTCGGTTGCACTTTCCAAGATCAGGTTTCCTGAGTGACGAAATAGACTTATGGCAGATGAATATTGTAGTGACACGTGATAACTGGTTCCGCCGTCGTGGCGGGAAAGGAAATTGGAATCACCGCTTTTTCCCTAAGCCGTAAGAAGGATTAAATCATACATTGTCTTTTAAATCTTAACTAACATTTTAACTACGTCGCGAGCAGTTTGTACAGGAGGCGAAAAACCAACAAGGTCATATAGTCTCTGAATTATTGATTTAACTGTCACCATGCAATATCAGTTACTTTTTTTAAATTGGAACTGTGTAAAAACTGCAAAATTGTGTCGATAATTCACTCTAAGGACCCCTTTAAGCAAAGGGAAACTCGCGTAACTATCAAATGGTTCGATGCGAAAATACATTTATTTACTTCTAAAAGAAGCTCAAGCTGTAAAACGGATTTTTGAGGGGCGCAGTTTTAGCTTGATTTGCATAAAAGTTTCTACAACGACTGATGGATGAGGTTTTTGCGGTTGTGTCACGAGTTTTGAATATCTCAGGAAGTACAATAAAAGTAACAAACAAATAAAAAACGCAGTTTATTTTATTCCTTTTCCTAAAGATTATTAAATCATGGATTTACTTTGGAGTGGTTTCTGAATTAGACTTTTGAGGAAATGGCTGATAACTAGTATAATTCAGATTTTTTGGCAGTCGTCGCATTGCACACTAAAAACAGAATTTCAGTGGAACTAACCATCAGGCTCTTAAAGTGTTAATTGCGGGGTTTTTTTTTTCATTCGCAAGTCCTCTCAATCATATCGTATCTTCCAAGAAGTTTCTAGCCGATTGTCATGACCCTTCATTTATGTCATTTACAGATTGAATTTATTGATTTAAGCAACGAATTGCTGTCTGTCTCACACGGCGTTCAAAAAGCCGGAAGAACTTAAAGGGTCTTTCGGTTCAATTAAGCCAAATCTCTGAAATCTTTTGCTAACAAATACCTCCGGTAAGCGATAGCAGTCAGTACATGACGTGTAATGGATGCCTCAGTGATAGCGTGTTTTCGTTCTTCACGCCGCCAACTACTGCACATTAGGGGAGGGGGGGGGGGGGGGTCGCACTAGAGCGATTTTTTTTTTTGGTCGGTCTGAAAGACCCAAAAATAGCTCATTTTCTGGTCCCACACGGAGCCACAGCAAGGCTAAATTCTCGTGTAAACACTGATGAAACGCTTTTGTAAACAATGATGAAATGTTCGTGCGCTTCTACTGGCTTCTACTGTGCATCAGTTTTCCTAAGTAAACACGCAGTTGACACGTTTTATGAATTTTTGTTTTCTTTGGGCGATTTTGGAAAAATCTGCCTGCCCCACCCATACACTACGGCGTCTTTTTGGTCCACTGCCAAATTTTTCTAAATTTTGCTCGTAAGAGTCGCATCAGGGAAAGCTCCAATTTCGACCCAATTTTTGGTAAAACAAACAGAATTCGCCCTAGTGCGACCCCCCCCCCCTCCGGGGCCTCCTTATACCGGAAGAATTTGAAAACGGTGCTTTCACTCTGAATCACAAGGCGGCCCAGACGTTGAATACGATTAATACGTGACATTAGTCTGTTGACGATTGCGTTACGAATTTAGCCGTTTATAAGACAATGTATGGGAATGCTTCGAAAATTGCTCTAAATGCTACCTGTGGAAAATAATTGCAATAAAATGGCTTACCTTATGTTTAAATTGCGTTATTTCGATGTCTCTGGGTTCCTGGAGGTGGTTTAGAGCCATTTAGGCGAGTTTTACGTTCTGGCGGTTGGCTTCCCCTAAAGAACGTATTACGTTCTTTAGGGGAAGCCAACCGCCAGAACGTAAAACTCGCCTAAATGGCTCTAAACCACCTCCAGGAACCCAGAGACATCGAAATAACGCAATTTAAACATAAGGTAAGCCATTTTATTGCAATTATTTTCCACAGGTAGCATTTAGAGCAATTTTCGAAGCATTACTCATTAAGGCTTTTTGCATCGAGAAGAAGATTCATTAACGCCAATTTAAAAAGTGTTTTATCGAAAACAACATTTTTTAGAGCGAATGAAAATTCATTTCCATAGGGTTACTGTTCGATTGCGGAAAAAAAACTCAATAACAAAAGAGCTTTTGTTGAGCATTTTTCTCTCCGATTTCCCACTGGATTTCAAAGGACGTTTATATAGGACCCGAAACTGTACAAACTCGTGAAGTAGGAATGGAGCGCCGAGTGCGACGTAACCGTATCCCAAACGAGCATCATGAAAGGATAGTGCGGAGGGCGTTTGAAGATCCTCGCGAAGACTACCTTTTGGTGGCAGACATGTTAGGGGTGAACCGCAGTACAGCAACAACTAAATGATCGAGAAGAGGCAAGACGGCAGGGGATTCCTCTGGGAGAGTACCGTCAACAAATTCTTTTGAGAGTAGGGAGAAGAAATACGAACACAATAACAGTTACAAAATGTGCTCAGTGGTTTAGGTTTATGCAAACCTACATACCACGTCTAAACGGAGAGCATATTGAGGGATGAAGAACAAGCTTGTATCATTACAGTATTAAATACATATTACACTGTACCTTTGTTGTAAATGAAATTTTTTTCTCGTTCATGAACATTAAGTTGGAGCAAATGTTTCTTTATTCTCTTAAAAGTTTGTTATTTCCATTACATTGAACCTATACATGGGCCTTAATGAATGTTCTTCTCTATGTAAAACTCCTTATTGATCACGCAAAAATTAAAACGTTTGTTTATTTCTCTACAATGATTACACATTCATTGTAATGACTGATTGTTTGACACTAATTAATATTTATTTCCTGGCAATGAAGGGCAAAAGGTGTATTATTAGGGAACTTAAGCAAACCACGACGGCAACGGGAACGGGAACGTCGCCCAAACAAAAGGTTTAATGAGCAAAACAATAGCTGTGTACGTGCTTTATAAATCTTTGTACATTCGGTTGCCGTTCTCTGCCAAACAACAACGGGACATAACCAAGTTTTGCGTATTTTGGAGAACCTACACCACGACGGCAAATATTTTGGATTTCCTTATGGAATTGATCGCTGGCATTACATATTTAGTTTGAGAAGGGTTTTAGAGAGATTTGCGCTTGTCGCATTTCCACAACTTTTCCCGGAAGATAGGATCAAAGACGATCCAAGCCAAAAGTCCCAGAACTAGTAAGAGCTAGCAAATGGAACGCACATTTTCCATTGGGAAATTCCGTTTGGGAATTTTGGACTACCTTTCAAGAAATCCCGTTTTCCCGAGAAAATTTCCGTTCGGGGAGACAAAATTAATCTTCCATTTACATTCCATCCGAAATTCCCGGATTTTTTGGGTAAATGGTAAACAACCACTAAGGCCCCGTTTACACGGGTCCGGATAAATTTTTGTACGGACGAATTTTGTTCCTGGACCGCCTGTTTACATGGATCCGTGCAAATTCTGTTGTAGTGGTGTTTACACGGATCCGTGCAAAGTTTAGACCAGTCGCTGTATTTGATTCCAGGCTATAACCGTGCTATCTGAGCAAAGAGTTGCACGGTTCGGGTGTTTACATGAGTCCGTACAAATATGGAACCGTGCCGGTCAAAAAGTCGACCTGCTTTTTTCAGGTCCCAAACTTGCACACTTTGCCGTTCAAAAATTCGTCCAGTTCCGCCGGTCCCGTGTAAACGCAAGGTGGAACCGTCCAAGTTTTTGTCCGTGCAAAGATTTGTCCGGACCCGTGTAAACGGGGCCTGAGTTTTTGATTTATCTGTCAGTGTCCTTTACAAATGTTCCAACGTACTTTCGCGGAGTCATGAAAAGTAACAAGCTTGAAGCACAGTGTAAACTCGAGAGTACTCAATTTGGGTATAGTATATAGAGGATCACTCTAAAACTCGATTTCTAAATTTTAGAACACATTTCTTAATATAATTCCGGTAGTAAGAACCTCAGTTTCTAAATTAAAAACCCATCCTCGGAGACCCAGGGGCAGTAGTTGGTAGTTGGGTCATGA
The DNA here is from genome assembly GCA_019787425.1 of Platygyra sinensis. Taxonomy (NCBI): domain Eukaryota; kingdom Metazoa; phylum Cnidaria; class Anthozoa; order Scleractinia; family Merulinidae; genus Platygyra; species Platygyra sinensis. The sequence continues at coordinate 1,711 of JAHPZR010024500.1, read as the reverse complement.
GAAAGTCGAAGCGGCCAAGTTTAACCCAACTAGTTACCCCTGGGTCTCCGAGGATGATTAAAACCTCGATTCTCAATTGAAGAATACAACTACTTCATTAAGAATACAACTACTTAAATTAACGATACTAGTTTCTAATAACTAGAAATTTTTAAAATCCCAATTTTAGAGTGGATATTACATACCCGCGCGTGGATATGAATTTTATCTTCGAGTGGTCAACTCGATATCGAGTTGAACACGAGAAGATAAAATTCATATCCATAAGTGGGCATGTAATATTCTGTTTACTATAGACACTCTAAAACTCGATTCCTTAATATAATAGACCTTTTTCGCTTGTACATTTTGTTTTCCCAATACAGATCATGTGATGATACTCAGGAGATTTGATCTTTTGTTTTGTTCATTAAAAAGGTACATGCAAGCATGAATATGTCTGCATGTACTCTTTTTAAGGTATCAGTGTACCCCAAATGACCATCATTCTTTGGCGCCGCTTTACGGTCGGACGGTTGGCGCAAACCCTACTAAAGTATATATTTTCTGAAAGCTTAATAATTGTAGATTACGATGGTTTATTCACTAACGTAAAAAAAATTAAGGTTTCCCGAATATAGCGCGTTATTTCTCGAAGTATAGAGGTTCACTAATCAAGTTCGTTTCCGGTCGGGTTTGAGCGGGAGAACGCGATTAATATCGCTTTGTCTTCTTGATACCTTTCTCTAAAAAACGGTGTCGGGAAATTTTGATTACTTGTCTGGTTTGTTTCTGACACGCAGTTAAACTTTGAAAGGTTAAAAAACATGCATTCTCTTCACTAAAATAGCCATAACTTTTGAGAGAAGACAAAAATAAAAATTCCCCGACACCGTTTTTTTGTCCGATTATCGGACAACGTTCTCTCCAAATTTCAGCGAAAAACGTTGAAAATTCGCCGGAAACGAACTCAAAATGTGCGCTTCATTCGCTGAAATTTTCGTTTCGAGATATGAAGGAAAATATACTTTAGGGCGTTCTTCCGGTGTAATGAGATAATTACATAACATGTCGGAAAATTAATGACCTGTTGATGGATCAAGGGAAGGATGATTTTACTTTAACAATAGAGCTCATATCAATTACCAGGCGGGAAATATCCTTTTGCAAGATCTGATTTCCGCCGCTCGCGCAACAAGGTTAGTACGGACTAAATAATTTTCCGTCAAATTTTGGTTTTCTGCTTTTTAAAAGCCCTAGCTAATGTGGATTCACATTCCTTCTCACGAAACAGTTTGAGAGATGCCGAAGACAAGGAAAAAGCGTTTGCGTAAACAAGGGAAAGGAAACCTTCGGGACTTACACGTGCAGATATCGATCAAGAAGTTACAACTACGAACGGCGAAAGCGCTTAGGAAATTATGATCAGAGAAATGCAAAGTCCTCGACAGGCAATCCTTGTTTTGACAGGGCACGATCCAACATGAACCAAGCTCGGATCTTACAGAAACATTCTCCAGCAAAGTCACATCTGCGTGACAAAACCGACAAGAAACTGATTTCAAGAGATTTTCTTGCAGGCGATCGTCGGCAACAGTTGTTCGACCAACTTTTGCCATGACTCTTGTGAGTCCGGTTCTGCGGGTTTGTCTTTGCCTTTACCTTCAGTCTTCGCCCGGCTAGCACTAACCGTATCGTTCTCCCACCGATTTTGTTCTTGATCACTACCCGC